>PVHX01004938.1:37652-118824 GCA_004024805.1 Geosciurus inauris | reverse complement strand
TGTGGTGGTGGCCCAGGGAAGAATCTAATCTACTTGATCCAGAACAAAGTGGACACACTGGACTAAAGCAGACCAATGCCTACTAGAGTTCGAATACTAGAATGCCTTTAGAGGACAAGCAGGCTTTAAAAACACAACAGACAGGAGAAAGGATGGGTCAGTTCCGTGGAGGACAGGAACTGGAGGGTTTTCAAATCTAATTTCTGACGAGCAGTATTCCCAGTGATGGCTGAACTAAACAAGTTGCGAATGAAGGCACACGAGGGCCCTAAATTTGCAATCCCCTTCAGTAGCGGTGAACCACCGCGGTACGCAAAATCTATTATCTGCTCATCCCCTTGTATCATTCACTCACAGTGCCCATTCATGCATTCCAGGCACACTGCCAGGGATCGCAGCACAGCTGAGATGAGAACTTTTTCTTTTCCACCGTGCCCCCTTTCCCGCCTGCTCCAGTCCGACTGGGGAGAAGGCACGGCCCCGGCATCTGCAGGAGAGCTGCACCCGGCCGGCAGAGCCAGGTGCAGCTGCAGAGACATGCCCCGATAAGCTTCCTTTGCCAAATGCATTCTTCCAGAATCCTTCTCGCAAGAGCTCCTGAACTCCGCGTGCATGCTGGTTGCAAAGAGGCTGGAAGCCAGGAACCGGGCACCCAGTGCAAGGATGCAAAACCCACCCGGGTATGCCATCCTAATAGGACCGAACTCCCAAGCACACCGCCGGAGTCTTACCGAGTGAGGCAGTTTGGCGGGCCCGGGCCCGAAGTTGATCACTTGCTTCAGGGCGTCCATAGTGCAGCAGCAAGAGCAGCAAGTCAGCTAAACAGGACAGACCGCGTGGAACACCAAAGACTCTCAGCAGCTGCCGCGCTAGTCAGCGGCGGGCAGCAACCCCTAGCCTTCTTCCAGCGCCAAGCCGGCGCCCCATTGGCCTACTGTCGCAGGCCCTGCGTTGATTGGTTCTCAGTAGGAAGCTTGCATCCCCATTGGTCTCATTCACCAGCCCGTTCTAGATGCGATTGCTCCTCCTCGCTTTCTGGGTTTCGGCCCCCTTTTCGTTCAATGCAAGGCGCTTGGGAGATTGCACCAGCCGGCGGCCTTGGCTGAGCTCCCTTCTGAAGATTGTGGGCGGCGAGAAGAGTCTGCGCCTGCCAAACTGTGTTCGCGCCTCTGAACCCTGCGTCGGTTCCAGTACCCCAACTCTGACCCAGCCTGCCTCTCTGGGCCAGACCTTGAGATGCGATGCAAATCAGTCACTCCTAATCCAGCCACCTCTCCTCCACCAGCTCCTGGACTGGGCTCTGATGTTTTTTGTTCTAGAACCACAGCAGTCATTAATTCACCAAACTTGTCTAAGCATCCTTAGGAGCGCCAGACTCCAATGGATAAGCAAGACACCCAAGGAGGGACGTGCAAAGTGAAGAATGGCCAAGAGTGGGAGAGTGGGAATTCAGAAACGTGAGGAGATTACTAACAGGAATGTGATACACAGAGGGAGCCACAGTGCAAGCCAGAGGAAGGAGGCACTGAGCCAAGCTGGGCACAGAGCCAGCGCTCCTCAAATTTTTCCACGTAGGTTCCCCTCTCGAAAGAACTCCAGTGGAGACTCACATGGAGATCTGAAACAAGAAGGCTTCCTTCTCGGCAAGAAAAGAATTCCTTTGAAGTCCAGAATTTTATCATTTAATGTGAATTTTACATCTACTTCATAATTTAACTTAGTTTCTCTTGCTACGAAAATATTTTCCCAAGGTCTTTAAGTGAAATTTGGAGTGGCATTTTTGCAATCACAGAAATGAAATTGGAGAAGCGAAGGGCTTGCAGCATGGCTGGAAGGGAAGGGCAAGGCTGGTTAAATATGTGGCCGGTTGTGCTATGATGCACAGCTCCACCACTATTAAAAATAATTTAATGATGTATGATATGCCCCATGTGAAATAAAAAATAATAAAATAAAAGCTGTTTCCCATCACCTCAACAATAAACCATTTCTGCTTGCACACAGCCAAAAAATAATGACACCCCAACTAAAAAAAATTTTAAATTTTAACTCTCACTTTCTTAGAGTGACAATTTCTGCTCATTAATTGTCCTAAACCAGAACATAAACAAATGCAGTCAGATTTGCTCATTTAGCTTTCATTTGTTACTCAACACATTGTGCATTGCTACTATAAAGCAGTTGAAGACAGCAGGAATGGTACCTGCCTTTATGAAGCTTCTGATATTTTGTGTGTCTATATAGAATAATTTTCCATTTTACAAATGTCACCCAATCAATGAGGCCTGCACAAATAACTCTATTAATTTTTTCATGTCTTTTTTGTTAGTGGAATTTCATTTGTTCCAAAGTTTCAGACTTACCCAGTCCTTTTTATTTATATGTTGAGACAGGGCATCATTAAGTTGCTGAGGTTATTCTTGCTAAATTGTCCAGGTTGGCCTTGAACTTGAGAGCCTTCTGCCTCAGCCTCCTAAATATCTGGGATTATAGGCATGTACCACCATGCCCAGCACAATAATCATGGGGTTTTTTTGTTTGGTTTTTTTTTTGGTACTGGGGATTGAACTCAGGGGTACTCGACCACTGAACCACATCCCCAGCCCTATTTTGTGTTTTATGTAGAGACAGGGTCTCACTGAGTTACTTAGCACCTCGCCGTTGCTGAAGCTGGCTTTGAACTTGCGATTCTCCTGTCTCAGCCTCCCTAAGTGCTGGGATTACAGGCTTGAGCCACCGCGCCCGGCTAATCATGTTTTTTTAAAGTTGGATATTTTTTTTAAAGTGGGGTGAAGACAGGCCTAACAACCACCAAAAAACCCTGAAGTTCCAGGAGCACCAGTGTGCAGCCTGTAAGAGCCTGTGGCTGCCAAGGCCCTTCTCCTCTAGTCTGCCAAGGTTACATGCTTCATCGGGCACTAACATGTTGCCCTGCAATTAGACTCATTTGTCAGCTTTCACTGACAAATGATGCTACAAAAAATTTTGCTTCTATTCAACTTGTATTAGAGCCAGTCACTCTTCTTTGGATTTGCACAACCATCCAAAGTTTGCAGGAGACCTTGGCAAGGTGCAGATTGTGCAAGGGATGTGTTTTGTGGAGGGAGAAGAGGAAGTTAGAGGGACAAAGTGTAGCATACATTTGTTTCCCAAACTCACAGAGCTGGAAGGAATCTTGGAATGTCATCTAGAATCATCTACCCACTCATTCTGACAGGCAACCTCTCCCACATTGTCCTGAGGCAGTGAGGAGGGAAAATTGTATTCCCTGTAAATCAGCACAAAACCATTCCCAGAAGACTGGCCAAAGATTTGGGAAGAAGTTTACAGCACTGAGAAACAGAACAAGAGAATTTTTAAAAAATAATAATAATGCTATTTATATGGATTCTGTACATCCCAGCATACTATAACATGTATCATCCAAATGGAACTCCTAAGTAACAAAATGACTCAATGTCCCCCAACTGGTCCCTCATGTCCCGAATATCTAAATGGAAATAAATTTCCTTAGAGAGTTAAAGATAATTAATGAATCCTAACCTGATGTACTGACCATGTAGAATTCAGGAGACAAAAGAAACTGCATGAATTCTAAACTCTTCAGTTTACAGATCAAAGAAAATTACCAACTGTCCCAATGAATAGTAAAGGCAACAGTATCCACTCTTTCAAACAATACAGGATCATTTTCACATATCAAAATATGAATTATTTTCAGTGTGTTGTGTGTGTGTGTGCACGCATGCGTGCATGTGTGTTGGGTGTTGTTTGTTTGTTACTGGATTGTCAAATTCAGATCACAAATAACAGGAGCAACTCCTTCACTTTTTGAAATGGTCCAAGAGGATAAATTGATGCTGAGCCTGTCCTTCCATCTGTGGCTTCACAGATATAATTTTCTGGATCTTACTGGTAACATTTTTTTTCCATTTCATAGAAGGGAAAGGTAAAACCTTCAAGCATTTTTTTTTTCTTTTTCTTTTTTGAGCAGTGCTGGGGATCAAACCCAGGGCCTCATGCCTGCTAGCTAAGTGCTCCATCACTGAGATACATCCCCAACCCCCAAATCGAGGATTTGTCGAGGATCACCAAGATTCTAGTCATTGAACCAAGAAAAGGACACCAAACTACTATATTTCCTTTCTAGAGAGTACAGTCCTTTGTGTTATGCACATTGCCCTATTTTTAAAAGTGATTTAAATTCTCCCAAGAAGGCTCCATCTTAGAGAGGTACAAACTGAACCTGAGCATTCAGATAAGATCTAGAAAATACAGGGCGTGAGCAGGGGAAGCCATTGCAAAAGCCTGTGCCCTGCCCTGTCCTGCCCTGCTGCCTCAAGATGCTGCGCCTCCCTCAAAAAATGCTGCATCTTTTCCAGTAGGAAGACAGGACTTCGCCTCTGTGGATTCTTATCGGTGAAATCCTCTTATCCTGACAGCCTTGGATTTGTTGCATGGTATCTTCTGCAGCCTTGGCTAAGGCTTTCCATTGTTCTCTGTAGATCTATGGCTCTTTCCATGTGTTTATCACCAAGTTAGCTATTGCCATTGGCCTGGTCTTCGATCTTTCTGCAGCTGCTGAGTGTCATAGGGAAATGGTTAACCATCCTTAAGCTGTGGCTCAGCGGAGAAGCTGTTGGTTTGCAATAAAAATCTTGGGATGTGTTTATGCAGAAGATCAAGTAGTTGTGAGATTGTTCCTCTCTACTTTTTGAATATTCACATATGGTTTTGATTCCTGAAGAAATCTCTGATGCTTTGTTTTTGCTTTCCTAGGTCTTCTTACCTAGGAAAAATGTTAATAGCTTTTGTTGTTTAACAAGAAAAAATTTTTTGGTACTGGTGATAGAATCCAGAGCTCCTTCCCTAGCCCTATGAATTAATTAATTAATTAGTTTATTTATTTTAAAATTCTGAGACAGAGTGTTACCAAATTGTTTAGGGTCTCGCTAAGTTGCTGAGGCTAGCCTTGAACTTGAGATTCTCCTGCCTTTCAGGTTGCTGGGATTACAAATGTTACCACAGCATCCAGTCATTTTTTTTACACTTTTTTTTTTTTTTTTTTGGTTCCAGGGATGGAACTCAGGGGTACTCGACCACTGAGCCACATCCCCAGGCCTATTTTGTGTTGTATGTAGAGACAGGGTCTCACTGAGTTGCTTAGCACCTCGCCATTGCTGAGGCTGGCTTTGAACTCGCAATTCTCCTGTCTCAGCCTCCCAAAGTGCTGGGATTACAGGTGTGCACCACCGAGCTCGGCCAGCCATTTTTAAATGTTCAGATATTACAAAACTTTAGAGTGTAGTCATCGACTGTCCAGCCCTCCAGGAAAATTTTAGTTTAGATTCACATGGTTAAAAAAATCAAACATAAAACATGGTTTGAAACTTTCCTTGTCCTTCACTTTCTAGGTCCCACTCCAGCTCCACTAGTAGCAAATTTTATGAATTCTTTTGTATCTTTCCAGAGTTTCTTTAGCAAATATAAATACATACTTGTTCCACAGAATGTAGCATACTACATGCACTGCTTTGTGTCTTTTTATAACATTGCAAATATTAAGCATATTTCAATTTTTCTGATTTAAGAAAAAGCAAATTAGGGACTATAGGCACACATAACGTGTAGGTGCATGTGAATACACGCACACAACCACACTTTTCTTTTTTTCTTTTTGGTCTTACTAAACAAGATAAAGTATTTGAACCAATAATTATTTAACACATTCCACAGCTGGGCCTTACATAGAAATAAACCAATGAGGGAAAAAATACTCTATTTCTGATATAACAGTTTTGGATGGGAAGATGCTATTGATAGATGGCAGCAGAAGGTGGGGGCAAGTGACCCCAACTAAGTGGCAGAACTGCCCAGGCACATCTCTTGCTTATTCAGAAGACACTATGAGTCTCAGTTGTTTTTAGAACTAACCCAAGTCCAGGATTCCTCTCCTATGGGCATTTCCACTCTTTGACTCTTTCACAACGAAACAGAAATCACAGCATTCCAAGAGACAGAAAGTAGAGAATGTTTTCTTCTTTACTATTAAATATAGAATCAATACAAATAAAATCATCAGCCTCTGGGAGTTAAGACTTGTCAACACAGTACAAACACAGGCTCCAGAGCTGATGAAGGTAGCCAGCCTTGGGGTCTGTTTTGGTTTTGGTTTTAGTGCTGTAGTTCAAATCCAGGGCCTTACACATGATGAGTACACCACTGAGCTACATCTCCTTGCCCAAGCCTTGGTTTTTGCTAAATAGTTCATTAGACACTCTAAAAACACAATTGATTCAAGAAATCCTCTGATCCATTTTGTTATTTCTCCAACATAAAAATTGAAAACTCACAATGTCAACTAATGACAATCTTTTAAAAATTTCTTTTGGCATCCCCCGGATCCCCACCATATACACCCATTTCAAAGGAACAAGCAAGCATATTTTTCAGAGGGACTTAGTCCTTTGAAAAGACACCCTACTATTTTCCTTCATCACAACAGACAAGATATTTCTTGAACACAGAAACCCTGGTATATTTTTCTTAAGAACAAATAGTCCCAGTCTCTTAAACATCGCTTAGGTTGCTATTTTGTGGGAACTCAGACCTACACAGGAAATTTTTCCAGTGTCTTCCATAATAGGAATTCAGACCACTTTTCAAACTGTAGAACCAAATTTCTGGCTTGGTCCCCCTTCTATCTTTGGGCTACTTCTACCTTGGGTAATTCCAGTCTTGGAATAACCCCAAACTATTTGACAATTCTTTCTTTTGCCTTTTCTACACCCTACTCTGCTATGATTTCTTTATTAAATTTCTGGGTGTTTAACTAGGGAGACATAGGGTATGCAGTTTTTCTCTGACTTTGTTCCTCTGGCCAACTAAGGAAGAACAAACTGTTAAACCCTTCTAAAAGATGTGAGCAAGAATTGAGCAAAAAAACTGAAAGCAGAGGCAGAGTAAAACCTAAGAGAAGACTCAAGAGCATAATCAGATTGACAATGAGGTATCTGAAAGAACATAAGAGCTGAAAGTACCCTTTTAGACATTGTTGTCTAACCCTACATTTTACAAAGGATTTGAAAGTAACTCACCCAAGATCATGGCCCATTAATGGTTGAAGTAAACTGGCACTCCCTCCTTTGTTCAGTGTTCAAGGAACCTTTTCCTGCTATTTCTAGTATTCTCATGAAGGGAAGGCAATAGCTTAATTGCATGACTACTCCATCCTCCTAAGAGAGCCTTCTTCACTCTGTAGAATGCTCGGCAGCCTGTGCTGGATGCCCTGAGCTGCAAACCTAAAATCTTTGAAAGTAACAGAAATGCAACTCCAGATCAGGGATGTAGCTCAGTGACAGAACATTTGCCTATCATATGCCAGACCCTGGGTTCAATCCCCAGCACCAAAAAAGAAATGAAAAGAAATCCAACTCCAACAAGGTTAACAGAAGAGAAAAGAATCCATTGACAGAATCTAGACCCAAACCTCAGAATGGGTGAACAAAATGCCCAGATGCTAGGAGGTGTGCATCTGTGAATGTCTTTCTTTCCTATCTTTTCTTCTCTCATCCATTCACTCAAACTGGCATTCATCTCAAGCCTATGACCAGTGACTGTGCCATCTTTGTCATTAGAGAAAAGACTCCCTTCTCCTGTTTCTAGGTTGAAAATCACCTCAGAAGGACTTCAGTGCATTTGGGTCACACACCCACTCCTGTACTCTGAGATGCAGATTGTGTTAGTCGGCTTTTCATTGGTTTGACCAAAATATCCAACAAGAACAACTTACAGGAGGCAAAGTTTTGTTTTGGCTTGCAGTCTCAGAGGTTCAGTCCATGGTGGGCTGACTCCATTTCTGTGGGCCCAAGATGAGGCAGAACATCATGGCAGAATGGTGTGGTGGAGGAGTGCTGCTCTATTCATGGCAGCCAGCAGAGGAGGAGGAAGAGGACACAGGGAAGGTGAACCATTCCAGTTACCCACCTCCTCCATTCATACCCACCTGCCTACAGTTGCCACCCAATCAGTCCATTCAAGCTAGATTGGATGGATTAGATTACAGCTCTCATTTACCTCTGAATATTCCTGCATTAACACAGGAATTTGGGGAGGGGGCCTTATATCCAAACCATAACATAGAGCAATACAATTGGCAGCACCCAATGAACCACTATACCAGAGTGAGGTGGAATAGTTCAAGCCCAAATGGAAGTGTTCTTAGCAGAAAAGAGGCAGAAGCCTGACAAGGTAAATATGGTATATCAATCTCACCCTTCCTCCTCCTTTACACAGAGCTTCCCAGTAACATCATCTCAATTTTTGTCAACATTCAGAATCTTGAGATGTTTGGGGAATATGAAATGTCTCCAAGATATTCCTAGTTACTATCCACACAGGGAGTCCTCTTAGAATGAGGTACCAGCCCACTGAAATCTATGTTTCAATAGAAAATGAATGACTCACATTTTATCTCAAACCAAAGTGTGAGGTGAGGTTACAAAAAAAAATGTTTTATTTTAAATCAGTAATCTATTGTGGCTCTGAATTGCATATGCCTTTATTTTGATAGACTCAGAAGACCATACATCATTGAAAATATCATTTTAAAACATTTTATCTATCCTAGAGCTTTCGCAAATAATATAACAGCAACAAAATCTTTCTTGCCCTTCGTGCCCTGCCATCTAAGATTGAATTCCTGAGATTTAGTAGTTTTATTTTTCTAACTTGGACAATTCAAAAAGAATAAATAATATCTCACTCCTCCTTTTGTTAAAAAAAAACTTTGTTCAGCAAAAATTTTAATAACACGTCAGTTCCTTTTATGAGTTTTTTTGTCCCAAAGACTTTTAGTTACATGATTCTAGAGTTTTCCAACATCTCACTTTTCTCAAAGTATATGAACGCAGGCAGTGGTGGACATTCAATACTCTTTCCTCCAGGACTGGCGACTCATATGTTGGCTGAATAATATACTATATTTTGTTTATCCATTCATTCATCAGGGTACACTTGGATTGCATCCATCTTTGCCTATTGGAAATAATGCTGCTATGAACATGGGTGTACAAAGAACTCTTTGAGACCTTGCCTTCAGTTCTTTTGGCTATATATCCAGAAATGTGATTGCTGGATCATACGGTAATAGCATTCTTAATTTGTTGAGGAGCCTCTGCACTGTTTTCCATAGTGGCTGTACTGTTTTTCATCCCCTAAAGTAGTGTATAAAGATTCCAATTTCTTAACATCCTTGCCAGCCTTTGTTATTTTCAATTTTGTTTTGCTTTTTTTTAGAATGTTTCTTTTTTTTTAGTTGTAGATGGACACAATGTCTTTATTTTATTGCTTTTTATGTGGTGCTGAGGATCGAACCCAGGGCCTCACACATGCAAGGCAAGCGCTCTACCACTGAGCTACAATCCCAGCCCTGTTTTGCTTTTTTGATAGTAGCCATTCTAATGGGTGTTAGGTGGTATCCCCAGGATTTTTTTTATAACTTTATTTATTTTTTATGTGGTGCTGAGGATAGAACCCAGTGCCTCATGCATGCTAGGCAGGTGCTGTGCCACTGAGCCAGAACCTCAGCCCATCCCCAGGATTTTTAACTAGAACTGAGGAAGTCATTCTATGACAGAAGCTATACTATGGAGGTGAATTCTAGAGTCAATTGAAATACTCTTTCATACACAAAGGAAGACAATGTGTGTTGAACTTTTAGGATACTGCGTATTCCTACTCTGCTCCCTCCTAAATTCTGAGCCCACTGAAATGTTTTCATAGAAGTCCAATAGGCACCAAAAGAATTGAAATATCAGCCCCAGCACTTTCTTTTTTTAAAATGCCAGGGATTGAACTCAGGGGTACTTAACCACTGAGCCACATTCCCAGCCCTTTTATTATTATTATTATTATTGTTATTATAATTATTATTATTTTGGTACCAAGGATTGAACTCGGGGCACTCGACCACTGAGCTACATGCCTAGCCCTATTTTGTATTTTATTTATAGACAGGGTCTCACAGAGTTGCTAAGCACCTTGCCATTGCTGAGGCTGGCTTTGAACTCCTGTCTCAGGCTTCCAAGGCGTTGGGATAACAGCTGTGCGCCACCATGCCTGGCTTATTTTTTGAGACAGGGTCTTGCTAAATTGCGCAGGGCCTCCCTAAATTTCTGAGACTGGCTTCATACTCCCAATCCTCCTGCCTCAACCTCCTGAGCCACTGGGATTACAGGCATTCACCACTGTGCCTAGCAGCATTTTTCCTTTTTCTTTTCTTTTAAACTTGCATTTATTTATTTTTGAGGCTGGGTCTTGCTAAATTACTGAGGCTGGCTTCATACTTCCCGATCTTCCAGCCTCAGCTTCCCAAGTAGCTGGGATTACAGGTATGTGCCACCACATCCAGCTTTTATTTGTTTTCTAAAATTTATTTTTAGCTGGTATGTAGAAACATAAAAATGTCCATATTAAAGGGATATTATGTGAGGTTTTGATACCTGTACACATTGTGTAATGTTTAAATCAGGTTAAACATAATTTTCTCCTCAAACATTTATGATTTATTTATGGTGAAAACTTTCATAATCTTTTCTTCTAGCTTTTTGAAGTGTACAGTACATTATTGTTATCTATAATCACCCAACTGTGCAATAGCAAACCAGAACTTCTTGCTTCTATCTGACCTTCAGCACTTTTCTTTTTCCCCCCAAAGTGGAATTTACTCCGAAGGCCATGGTAGGCCTGCTATGCCCCACTTTATGACAGAAGCAGAGAAGGTCCTGGTGAATTTACAATAGAAAAAGCACAAGACCAAAGGGAAGTCAGCATGCGGCCCAGCGACAGGTGAGATCCAAAACAGAACCAGAGAGAGGCCATGGCTGCATGGTAAACCTTTAGCCAATCTCGCCAGGCTGACTAAGTCACACTTTCAGTTTGGGAGAAAGAAGGGAGTCTGCAAGAAGAGCAAAAGCTTAGTCCCCAAAGCCTCTGAGAAACACACACTCGTCTTTTATGGACTTGGGCTGACACTGGAAGGGAGGGAATATTTCTCTCTGCTGCCTCTTTACAGCCCAGCACAGCACAGGCGCAGCTGTTCTTTCTGGAAAGAGTGCTGCATGCATGGGAATATTTCAGGATTCTTCCAGGAATCCTCCTGAGGTCACTGATGAGACCCAAAGGCTCTGAAACGAGTCAGAAGAGAACACTGGTTGAATTTACTCAAGGCTATACATGCTGTGTCCTAAAAATTCACTTTCTAATCTGTTTTCCACCTTAATTTTCCCATGTAGGACGTTCAGTAGAGCTCACAGGAGATTATGCAATAAAGTCAGATGAAACCATAAAACTACTCCAAATAATAAATACCAGCAATATTAAAATGCCCTGATTTGAACCATATGAAATACTTCACATTATTAAATTTTCAAGGAGGTATTAAAGTCTAAAAAACGAATGAAAAATTAAAAGGTCCTTTTTCTTGGAGGCGAAGGTCTAAAAAAATTTAAAGCCCAAATAGAAATCTAAAAAAATTTAAAATTCTAAAATTTTCCTGTCCAAGCCAGGCACGGTGATGCAAGCCTGTAATCCCAGCACTCAGGGAGGCTGAGACGGGAAGAATTGCGAGTTCAAAGCCAGCCTCAGCAAAGGCCAGGTGCTAAGTAACTCAGTGAGACCCTGTCTCTACATACAACACAAAATAGGGCTGGGGATGTGGTTCAGTGGTCGAGTGCCCCTGAGTTCAATCTCCAGTATCAAAAAAAAAAAAAATTTCCTGTTCAATTTCTATAAGTGCAGGGTCAGTGAGAGGGGTTCTCATTTAGAGATGGTGGTGAAGTCTGACTTCTTTGGCAGCTGCAGTTTGTACAGAAGAATCTCAGCTTCTGGCTCTTCCAGAAATCAGTGTCTTGGCCAGTAGTCTGAAATCCAGGACTAGCGGATGTAACTGGAGAATCCAGTCTTACAAGGCAAGCTGCTGGCACAGGTCCAGGGCTGGTTGAGGGCTGTCTTGCAGGGTGGCTCTCCTCAGGAGCTGCGGCTGCTCAAAACCATTAAAAGTAAACCCACTTGTAAGAGACATCTCTGGCTGATTTGAGGTACGATTCTGCCAGGGCTAGCAAGCACTGTGCGTCTTTCACACAGGACTCTGAAGTCCCTAAAGAAGTGAAGCAGTTTCTCATTTCCCCCTGAGCCTCTCCTGACAGAAGGCCCCTGGTGCCTAAGCTTGTAGGGCCACTGCAGGCTCAGATGACCAAGGGCCACATTCTCCAACCTAAAGCCAAGGGTCTGTGACTTCCTCCTTAGAGAGAAAGGGTGAGATGGAATAGACAGCTGGAAAAGAATCTTCTTTACTTTATTTATTTATTTATTTATTTTACTTATTTATTTGAGACAAAGTCTCACTGTGTTACCCATGGTTGGCCCAGAACTCCTAGGCTCAAGCAATCTTCCTTCCCAAGTATGTAGGACTATAGGTGTGAGCCACTGTATCCAGCTTAGGGAAGAATATTTTATTGTAGAGAACAGTTATGAGTCTCAAGTTGATCAAACATGGGCATGAAAAACCCCTAAATGACCAGAATCATTGTGATTTTTATGGAATGATTTAACTCAGGTTAAATGGTAAGTTCTAACATGGTCCATATTATTTTTGCGGTACTGGGTATTGAACTCAGAAATATTCTACCTCTGAATTACATCCCCAGCCCTTTTTATTTTGTTTTGAGATAGGGTCTCACCAAGTTGCTGAGGCTGGCCTTGAAATTTTGATCCTCTTGGGTCAGCCTCCCAGGTAGCTGTGATTATAGGCTCAAGCTACCACACCCTGCATAACATGGTCATTATTTAAAAAGCAATCACTTCAAAGGGATGGCAAAATCACGGGCAGTCAAGGGCTTTATTTATTATTATTATTTTTTAAATTTTTAGTTGTAGATACACACAATACCTTTATTTTATTTATTTATTTTTATGTGGTGCTAAGGATCGAACCCAGGGCCTTACACGGGCTAGGCAAGCACTCTGTCACTGAGCTACAGCCCCAGCCCAAATAGTTGTTTTTTTTTTTTTTTTTTTTTGGTACCAGGGATTGAACTCAGAAGTGCTCAACCACTGAGCCACATCCCCAGCCCTATTTTTTTGTGTGTGTGTTTTATGTAGGGTCTCACTGAGTTGCTCAGCACCTGGCCTTTGCTGAGGCTGGCTTTGAACTGGCGATTCTCCTGTCTCAGCCTCCCCAAGTGCTGGGATTACAAGCGTGAGCTGAAGTTCTATTTTATCTTAAAGCAAGAGATCTAAAATTTTATTCCCTAGTAAAAGATTCAGGGTAAATCTACTCCTAGTGAGAGAAAACATCAAACATCTTGTCTATTGTATTCAACATCTAGGCCTTAGAGACTATGAACTTCACTCTAAAATAAAGGATTTCAGCAAAATGTTAATTTAAATTTTTTAATATTTAAATTATTTTATTTTGTTTTTTAATTAAAAAATTTTTTTGTAGTACTGGAGGTTGAAAAAATCAGAGCTTACTGAGCTACGTCCTCAGTCCTTTTTATTTTTGGAGATAGGGTCTCACTAAGTTGTTACCAGCTGACCTTGAACATAAGTTTAGTGATGGGATTATAGGGGTTTGCCACTGCACCTGGCTAATATTTAACTTTTTAAGAAACAAAAATAAATGGAATGGAAAACATACCAAAACATTTAGAGGCACTAACCAATTTAAACTTACAGCTACACGAAGGAAAGGAAAATAACTACAGAAAGTGATATAAACCCAAGTGTCTATAAAGAACAGAAAATGAAGAAAAATGTTTCACACACATGGGCTGATCTAGTCCCTTTGAAGAAAAGAGCAGCTCAGGCTAGGATATCACTCACTACTGCAGCCTCTCTTGTATATGGTTCTTCTGTTCTTTGTGTCAGTAAACATTTTGGAATAAATATTTGTCTAGCAAAGAGTGCCAAAAGCCACACAGTGTGGAAAGAAAACAGATTTGGAAGCAACAGATCCTGCTCCTGCCTTGAAGTCCCCTAAAAAGTTAATCAATTCTTCTGGGGCCTCATTTCTTCTTCAAGATAAAGACTTTTCCCCCTACAGTTTCTCGAGACTTGGAATAATGTATGAAAGTGTCTCTTGTCTGATATACAATAAAGCACTCGATTCTCAGGAGAGTTAAGTAATGTTTGACTTTGGTAAAAAGAAATTGGGGCTGACTATCAAATTGATTTTAGTGTATTCAAATACTACTCAAATTTTATCATTTAAGGTCCTGAACTAGGACTATATAGTTTAAAATTTTGTGGAGATCTTTTTGTGTTTTTGTTTTCTTAAAGAGATAAAGCCTCCTTCACATTTCAAGGATTTTGAGGACTATCTTTCTAAGACATTTAATAAACCAACCAATCTTCACAGGCCTCTCTGGAACAAAGTTAATGATTATTTAATCTATAGGAGGTATTCTTATCTATTCCTGAACTACCAGGGGTAGTGTTGAGAGAGGAAGAAAGCAAGGAAGCTTTTCTTAGTTTACTCCATTTACTTCAGGGTGTTTGACCCAGAAGTTCATGGGATTTTTTTTCTTTTTAAATCCACATTGGTTTAAAATTTACAAATTGTACTAAGAGAATACAGGCATTAGGCCGAGCTGTTTCAACCTCTACGGTACATGTCGGTTTGGGAGCAGCCAGGCATACCAAGTGCCTTAAACCACAGGGCAAAGTCTCCTGTTTTCTAACTTTTTGACCAAATCATGTGAAAATACCAAGTTTTAAAAAAGAGAATCTAATGAGAATTACCATAAGACTATTAAGAGTTAAAGAGGTCAAGAAAGCTAGGCTTTGAAGGGAAGGAGGGGAGAAGCAAAAGGAGAAACACTCAGGAAATGATATTGACAAAATTATATCGTGCCCATGTACAAATATGTAATAAATTCCACCATTATGCATAATTACAGTGCACCAATAAAAATAGGGAAAACAGAAAAAAAAAGGAAAGCTAGGCTCTGATGTAAGGCGTAAATGTAGAAATGACTTTGGGTCATAATAAAGCAAACCTGTGAAAGATTTGCACTGTACCACCAGTAATGGCTTTGTCAGGGGTTCACAGAACAGATGTTTGAAACCTTGTAGCTGATGTTTTCAAACAATAGGACATGACCTGTTAGGGGACTGTGAAACAGAGACTTGTAAGCAGAATTTTCTTTAAAGGAATGAAATGGAACAAAGCATATCAGAGGGAGACGCTAGTTATACGATATATGAATTTCCCATTCGTTGTATGTGCACACAAGCAGGTGTGCACATATTTTACTTTGCAGAAAATATAATTGCATGGTAAGTTGCTGTCCAAGAAGGTTTGAATACATTATGTAGGCTCCACCAACACTACAAGGTCCAAAGCTCTGAGAGAAGTTTACATAGTAAAGCTCATTTTCATTCACATAGATAAGGAAATAGTACAGACACATTCTGAAGGATAAAAAAATGAACACAGGGCATAACATTATGCATTTTAATTTGTCAAGTTTTCTACAATGAAGATGAGTCAAGATAGGTCTCAAATCCCATCTCATCTTAGCTGAGCTGACATGAGCCTAACGACCTCACTTTTATCCCGCCCCACTGAAGTTATCTGAGGAGCGAACTCCCCCAAGTGTAAACAGCAAGATCCTGTTTTTCAAAATATTGGCCAACCATCTTGAGAAGCAATGCACAGAGATCCAAGTTTGACCTAGAGTAACCTAATAAGGGAAAGTCCCTGCCTAAAACCCCATTCATATTACTTCCATCTCATGCATCTAATGTAAAACCTGGGAACAAGCATATGGCACATGCACAATAAGCATTATGGGCAAGAGACAAGAATCTGTCAATTACCCTTTGCTAGCATAAACCACTCCTAGGAAAAAGTCCACCAAAGGTGAACAAAGGACTCAAAAGTGCACATAACCCCTGATCTGATCCCCTCTGAGTCACTGGCAGACATCTTGGTCCTGCCCCTCTGTGCTCTGGCAATGTATCTTCCCCTAATAAACTCTATTAACTGCCTCTCCTTGTTTTGGCGAATTCTTCTCACTGCCTATGCACTCAAATTCACCCAGGTTCACAACAGAAGAGGAATTTAAACACTTATCAAATATTAAAAACAGACTTACTTTAGAAAAAATTCAAACAACTCAGAAGTAAACAGAGTAAAATATGAAAAGCTGCCTTGCATTCTTCCTCTCTCAACACAATTGTTTTAGTAGAAGAAACTACTGTTAACTTAGTATGTACTAATACATGACTACTGTCTAGGCACACACAGACACACATATGTAATACATATCTGTAACCTGGTTTGAACTATATGAATGTAAACTGGAATGTGATTATTGTGCCACTTGTTCTTCCTGTCAGTATGTCTTAGAAATATTTTCATGTCCACACTATAAAGCTATTTTCTTTATCTGCTGCAGAATATTACATGGTAGGAATTAGAATTTTTTTCTTTAACATTAGTAGAAATAGATCTTCAATGCATACTTTGTGTTTATATATAAATTCTACATTCTCTTTCTTTCTTCTTGTTTTCTTTGGCGTTTTTTGGCCTCCAAAGTGAACTTAACATATTATCTATGCATTTGATTCTCTATAATGGACCTTTCTTTTAGATTTTAAAACCAAACTTGAGAAATCATGCATATTGTATACCTTACTTAATCCAAATAATTATTTGCACTTTCAGAAAAGTCATTAAAAGGCCAAGTTAAATAATCTGTATGTCCTAAATTTTACATGACTCATTCCTGAATAAAGAAATATTTGTCCAGTATCACTTGCTGCAAGTCAGATTGTCAGAGATGCTTCAGTAAATTATCTCTTTTAAAATTATAATTTAATCCTATCAGAGATGATCTTGTCAATAGTAAACCTTGTGCCATATGTAGTATTAGCCTAAAAGCTTAACTAATAATGGAATTGGTATATTCTAATTCAAAAATTTCTACATTTTTGTACAATTATGGTTTCTAATTTTTTACTTAGAGGATATTTGCATGAATATTTAGAATGGCTACTTGGAGTTGTTAGGTCAAAAGCAGATAATTTTATTTATTTTTTAATTTTTATGTTTTTTTTTTTTTTTTTGGTAGTGGAGATTGAACTCAGGAGCACACGACCACTGAGCCACATCCCCAGCCCTATTTTGTGTTTTATGTAGAGACAGGGTCTCACTGAGTTGCTTAGCGCCTCGCCGTTGCTGAGGCTGGCTTTGAACTCGCGATTCTCCTGTCTCAGTCTCCGAAAGTGCTGGGATTACAGGCTTGCACCACCGCGCCTGGCTGACAATTTTAAATATTGACAAACACCACCAAGTTGCACACCCAAAAAACTATCGATTTATATTTCCTTCAACAACGACTGAAAGTACTAATTTCCTCACATTATCTCCAGCCCTATTATCAATTTTTCAATGTCATTTTTTTGGGGAGGTACCAGGGATTGAACTCAGGGGTACTCGACCACTAAGCCACATCCCCAGTCCTGTTTTGTGTTTTTATTTAGAGACAGGGTCTCACTGAGTTAGAGCCTCGCCATTGCTGAGGCTGGCTTTGAACTCGTGATTCTTGTCTCAGCCTCCCAAAGTGCTGGGATTACAGGCGTGTACCACCGCGCCCAGCTTTCAAAGTCATTTTAATGTATTGAAAAATAACTCAGTAATTTTCCTGATTGCTTGTGAAGCTGAATGTTTTTACCTGCTACATTTCT
This sequence comes from Geosciurus inauris, assembly GCA_004024805.1. NCBI lineage: Eukaryota > Metazoa > Chordata > Mammalia > Rodentia > Sciuridae > Geosciurus > Geosciurus inauris. The sequence goes on along the minus strand of PVHX01004938.1, from coordinate 101,070 downwards.
TTTTCATAAAATATTGTGTAACTTTTGTCCAACTTTTTGATTTCTTTGCAGTCATCCTTTTTTCGTGTATGTGTGTTGCTAGGGATTGAACCCAGGGCTTTGTGCATGTTAGGCAAGTTCTCTACCAACTGAGCTATCTCCCCAGGCCCTATAGTCATTCTTTATATTATGTATCTTAAACCTTTTGTTGTATTATGCATATTTCCCCAATCTTTTTTAAAAAATTTTTTTCTTAGTTATAGATGTGCGCACAATACCTTTATTTTGTTTTTTATATGGTGCTGAGGATCAAACCCAGTGCCTCACACATGCTAGGCAAGCACTCTACCACTGAACTACAATCCTACCCACTATTTTCCCAATCTTTTGTCTTTTATTTATAGTACCTACTTTTGTGTATAGTTCTACATTGTAGTATGCTGATCTTAAGTACTTTGTGTATAAACTAAGGTACTTTGTGTATAAACTTAAGTACTTTGTGTATTAACTGGGTCAAATGGTGGTTCCATTCCAAGTTTTCTAAGGAATCTCCATACTGCTTTCCAGAATGGTTGCACCAATTTGCAGTCCCACCAGCAATGTATGAGTGAACCTTTTTCTCCACATCCTCACCAACATTTATCGTTCCTTGTATTCTTGATAATTGCCATTCTGACTGGAGTGAGTTGGAATATCAGTGTAGCTTTAATTTTCACTTCTCTAATTGCTAGAGATGTTGAACATTTTTTTCATGTATTCTTTGAGCATTTGTATTTCTTCTGTGTTTAGTTCCTTTGCCCATTTATTGATTGGGTCATTTGTGGTTTTGGTGTTGTCTTTTGAGTTCTGTTTGTCCTGGAAATTAATACTCTATCTGAGGCGCAGGTGGTAAATATTATCTCCCATTCTGTAGGCTCTCTGTTCATGTTCTTGTTTCCTTTGCGTGAAGAAACTTTTTAGTTTGATACCATCCCATTTGTTGATTTTGATTTTACTTCTTGTGCTTTAGGAGTCTTATTGAAGAAGTCTGTTACTGAGCCGATATGGAGATTTGAGCCTACTTTTCCTTCTAATAGTTGCAGGGTCTCTGGTCTAATGTGCCCAATGGACTTAAAATCAATATACTACAGTGACACATCCACATCAATGTTCATAGCAGCTCAATTCACAATAGCTAAGCTATGGAATCAACCTAGGTACCCTACAACAGATGAATGGATAAAGAAAATGTGGTATAGATATACAACAGCATATTACTCAGCCATAAATATGAAATTATGGCATTTGCCACTAAATGAATGGAACTGGAGATTGTCATGCTAAGTGAAATAAGCCAGTCCCCAAAATCCAAAGGCCAAATGTTCTTTCTGATATGCTGACCCACAACAAGGGAGGTTATGGAGGGTAGGGAGGGAAAGTATAAGAAATTCATTGGATTAGACAAAAGCGAATGAAGGGAAGGATTGGGGGAATGGGAATAGGGAAGACAATAGAAGGAAGTGGACAAAACTTTCCTATGCTCATATGACTACACAACCAGTGTAATTTCTCATCATGTTCAACTACAAGAATGGAATCAAAATTGTAATAGGCTTCACCCATGTATGTATAATATATCAAAATACACCCTGCTATGTATATCTAAAAATAATTTTAAAATGTAGATCATTTTAAAAAATCCTTGCTCTACATTTTCTTTTTTTAATGAAGTGTGATCTTTTCTTTTTTCTTTCATGGCTACTGGGTTTTGTGTTTTGCTTAAGGATGCTTTTCTCACCCTCATTTGTTTAAAAAATTTTTTACAACATGTTCTTCCAGTTGTTTATTTTTCCATATTTAATTCATCTGCACCTTCTTACTCATGGAATAAAATTAAGTGTGCTCCAAGTAGTCAATACTTTCACTATCACTTGCTGAATAGTTCAATTTTCCCCTACTTATTTTTGAAGCCATTTTTCAAACATCAAGTTCCTGTATAGGTACACATTACACTATACCTGGGTTCTCTGTTGTATGCTTTTAACTGACTTATTTCTGTGCCAATAGCACATTTACCCCAGCTCTACAAATAGACCTAATACTTAAATCAAAATTGTTTTGTCTTCCAGCTGAACATTGCAATCAAGTCATTATATCCATTTAAAAACGTTTGCTACAAGTGTATGCAATTGCTTTAACTATCAATTAATTTGGCAGAACTCACATTTATTATCTTGGGTCTTCCCATACATAAATATGGGATGCCTTTCCATTTTAGGGTCCATTATACACTTCAACATAGATTATTTTATTCATATGGGCCTTGTATTTCTTGTCAACCTTATTTCCAGATATTTAGTTCATGTAGCTATTGTGAATGGTTCTCTTTTATCCCCACACATTTCCTAATTGGTTATCACTGGTGTATATAGAACCGTTAGTGTGTTGATGTGCATGGACTTTCTACTAAGTTTTCTCATTGGCTTAATAACATGCCAGTAGATCACCATGATGGCTTTTTGTCTTTTTTTTTTTCTTTGTCCCAAGAAATCTTTATTTATAAGACAATGACAGTTACCTCATTTGTTATCCATATACTTTTTAGTACTATTCTTTTGTCATCTGAATTAGCAGGAATTTTTCACCAAGTTTACTTGCTGTAGATTTCATACACACATTTAATCAAGCTAAGGGTTTCCTCCTATTTCTAGCTTGTTAAAGGATGTGAATTTATTAAATGCTTATTCAGCATGTAAGATAGAATGATTCTTGAATCTGTTAATTTAGTGAGCTAGTGTTTATCTCGGCCATACTGGGGATCGAACCCAGGGGCACTCTACCTTTAAACTACATCCTCAGCCCTTTTTATTTTCAGACTAAGTTGTGCAGGCTGGCCTTCATCTTGCAGTTCTCCTTAGTCGCACGAAGGGCTGGAATTACAGGTGTGCACCACTGTGCCTGGCTTCAGTAATTGTTAACTCAGACTTGCATGTTTTTGTATAAATTCTATTTGAAAATATACATTTTTTCCTCACAGCTCAACTCAAGTTGCTAATTTTATTTTAGATTTTTGCACTTACGTTGAGTGAGTCTGGTTTAGTTTTCCTTGTGTGTTATTTGTGCTGTTTTGGTATTAGGATTATGCTAACCATACTGAATTAATTAGAAAGCTTTATGTTTTCTTTTCCATCCTCTGGAATGGTTTACAAATATATGTCTCCCATCTAATATTTATCTTTTTAAAAGTTCTTGTACCGTTTCTTCATTTTCTACCTCAATTTTAAAATCTGTATTTAAAAAAATCATAATTCATCTAGTCTTTCAAATTATGAAGTTACGCAATCATATTTGCAGTAAATTGTAAATATCATTCTTTTGTGATTAAAAATGTCTCTATTTGTAGTTATCTTTTCAAAAATTATTCCCAATAGTAGCAACTTTTGTTTTTACCATTTTTTCCAAAGTTTTTTTAAACCAGTTTTTTTAAACTGGTTTTTACTTTCAAAAAATTCTTGGTTTCACTGACCAAAATTTGTCATTTTATTAATTTCTGCTTTAGTTAATTCCTTTTATTTTTTGGCTTCTAAAGTTAAATCGCTATTTCACCCATTTTCTTTTCTTACTTCCTAAAAAACAAATCAAAATCTAAAAGCAAATTAAAACTCTAAATCCCTTGAGTTTAGGGTACTTTTGTTTCTTTTTTTGCTTGTGTGTGTGTGTGTATGCTGCCGAGGAATGAACCCTGGGTCTTGTGCAATACTGAGCAAGCGTTCTACCACTGAGATATACCCCTAGCCTCTAGTTTTTATTAATTCTAAAGTAGCTTGAAATTTATTTTGATTTGCTTTAAAATGAATTTAGAAGATAATTTAAAATTTTACAAAAGGACAAAACTTTTGCTATTTTTTATTACATTACACAATGTTATATGTATGATCTTCACATTTTGTTTCTTTTCCCTCCTATGAATCATAGATTTTCTAAAATATGCTTTGTATTCATAATGAACACAAAATATTTGATTATATCTTCCTTGTCTTGATCAGTTGATGGGCAAAAAGGATCTGAGTTAAGTAAACAACAGGAAAACTTTTGGGGATGGCAGTTGTGCAGTTCTATGCATTTTAACATATGTAAACAGATTCATGTTACCACCACATCAATCAGGATATAGAACACTTCATTACTGGGGGGGAGAACTCTCTTACACAGCCACTTTGTAACCAACACTCCCACTCCAACATCTGGGAGTCACTGTCTGTTCTCTGTCACTAGTTCTGTCTTTTCCAGAAAGTCACATAAATGGAACCATACAGTATGTAACCTTCTGAGACTGGCTTCTTTCCCTCAGCCTGTTGTTATATGTATACATAATTTATTCCTTCTCATTGCTCTGTAGAAGTCCATCATATGGATGCACTCTTTATCCATTTACCTTTTGGAAGACATTTTGGTGATTATGAATAGAGCTGCTATAAACACCCATACAAGTGTGTGAATATTAAAGATTTCATCTCTAAATACCCACGAGTAGGACAGTGTCTTATGGTATGTGTATGTTTAACTTAAACTGCAAAACCCAAACCAAGTGACCGACTGAATCACTTGCATTCTCACCAGCTATGAGAATTCCAGTTACTCTTCACGCTTAACCAGCACTTGGTATTATTTATTTTAGCCATTCTCGTAAGTGGATGGTGGTAGATCTGCTGATTTTGAAATGAAATGAAATTTTAAAACTGCAGATATAAAATATTTTTTTTTTTTGGTACTGGAGATTGAACTCAGGGGCACTTGACCACTGAGCCACATCCCCAGCCCGATTTTGTGGTTTAATGTAGAGACAGGGTCTCACTGAGTTGCTTAGTGCCTTGCTGTTGCTGAGGCTGGCTTTGAACTCGCGATTCTCCTGTCTCAGCCTCCTTAAGTGCTGGAATTACAGGCTTGCGCCACTGTGCCCGGCTAGATATAAAATCTTTATGCAACAGTGTTCTTCTAAAGTTTCTAGGTCCTCTTTAATGGTTTTCTCTTTGGGTTCTATTTAGTCTGAAGTCAACACAACACATCTACTTTTGTTAGCATCTGCCTGCTATATTTTTGCCTGTCTCTTCATAATCGATGACAATACTTTAGATTTATCTTTCGCAAATAATAGATTTTGTATTTTCCATTAAGCTTCAGGGTTCCAGAATTTGACTTGTTCACATTTACTGTGAGAAAAGAACTTGGTCTTTCTACTTATGGTTTTGGATTGTTTTTTTCTTTCTCTCCTCCTTTCTTGTCTTTTTGGTGGATTTTAAAATTCCATTCCGTTTCCTGGTAATTTAGTAGCTATTAAAATTGTTGACATGTATTTTGTTCTTTTTCCTCTTGCCATGTGGCAAGTCTGAACTTCATTGTTCTCTTAACTAAGGCATGGCCATGTGACTTACTTTGGCCAGTGAAATGTGAGTAGTAGTGACTTACATTACCTCTAGGCAGAAGCTTTTAAATCACATAGTATGTTACATCAAACTCTTTCCTTGGGCACAAGGAATATTCCACATAATATTCTACTTGGCTGGCTCTCAAACTGAGGGTGATATGTAGTAGGAACTCTAGCCAACTTGTCAAACAGCATGAGCACAAATAAAACTATGTTGGAAATCAAGATTTGGGGGTTACTGCAGCATCACCTAACTTTGCTGGCATACCCTTAACTTTAAATATATTTTTCTATCAACACCAAGAATAAAAATTATCTCTATCCTGCCCTTGAATAATACAAGATTCTGCACGTCTTCACTTCCTATGTCCTGCTCTGTCTCCATCCATGTTAGATTTTAGCTGGACTTTTTCACATATGCATAAATATTTACTTAACCTTTTTTTAACCTCTTTCTGTGAAAGGGGATTGGCAGGTCACAAAGTCAGAGAGATTTTTCTGATTTCTTTGTTCATCAGTTTCTTTGAATTGAAAATCCTTCATGATTTATTTTTCAGTTTGCTTAGTAATTCTAAGTAATCTAGTTACTGATCTAAAGTCTAATACCAACCTGATATTTATGTTGTCTCATTAGTTCAATAAATACATATATACCAATTATTCTGTTATCCTAGGATTCTCTCTTTTTATACTACCAATTTTCTTCAGATTTGATGATTCTTGGCTATTCATATTTATAGATGAGGGTCTAAGATTAAACTATAAAGTACTTTTCCTCAGCCAAATGAGAATTCTGGTTAACTTTCAATGAACACAAATTCTGATTTTAGGCACCTCTGGCAATTATAAAGGGAAGTGTCAGGTCACTATAGCAAAAGAATGTGGGTTGCAACTTCAGTTCCTCCTTGTAGTCATTTTGGATAATGACCTTATTCTCCAATCCCAAAGTTGCCTATGTCATAACTTCCACTTGAGATAGTACTTCCTTTGCTCTGTTGGCAAAATCCAGAATTAGATGCTCCAAAGACAAGAATTATAAAGAATAGCTTAACTGTTCCACATATTAATTAACTGGCCCTTCAATAATCTACTTTTTATTTTCTAGAATTACACACTATTCATTTTCTGGTTTTCCAACTCTGCTATTAATTAATTTTAAGAAAAATTTTTAACATTTCTCCAGTCATTTCAATAGGATTCTGGAAGAGCAAAAGAATGTGTTAAGTCATTCATGTCATATTGTGTGTTACATACAAGTTCCAGCATGTGGTGGATAATCAGAATTTTTTTTAAAAAAGTCAGTCCTCTCCTATCTTGCTGATACTATGAAAATCAAGAGTTACTTTAAGGCTAGAGATGACAACTACCTCTTTGAAATTAGACTGATTAGAAAACAGAGGCACTCCTTTAACTTCTCTTTCCACCTTTATATCCTTCCACACTAACCAGTCGTCTTCCAATTCTGACAGTACATAATTGATTTTTTACCTCAATTTCCCAGATCCTAAGAACATGTTGTCCTGATGTACGCAGGCGAGCCATCTCAAATCCAGAAACCAAATCTACATCCTCATCTGTTCAGGTTTATTAAAGTCTTACGAGCATATATTATACTCCCACCTTGTCTGAGATCCTGCAGCATAAATGCGCCTCTTATTCTTCTTCAATTAGTTCCTTCCTGTCATTCCATAAAATTTAAGTCCTTCTTATTCTAAAGAATTTCTCTTTAGCGGTTTCCTCTTCTCATCTAAACTCCTTCAAGGAGTAACCTATCTTGTCTTCTCTGTCCCCTCAGGGCAGCCCAGTCCCATTCCACTTACTGTAATTTTTCTGTCAACCAATTCACTGAATTGCCCTAAGGTCACCAGGATCTAACTGCCAAAATCCAAAGAACACTCTTAAATTCTCTGCAGTATGACACTATATTTTGTTTCTTTCTTCTTGAAACATGATCACTTGTATCATTCAGAATCCTTTCTTTACTTCTTATTTAGCCTGTCAGTCTCTGTAATTCCCAGCAATCTCAACCACTTTCATGATTTTAGCTAGTACTTATATGTGCTGATTGAAATTTTGACACCACTACTCAACCTTAGTCACACAAATGGAGTACATACTCCTCCTCCTTCCTTACTCTCATAACAAAGTGCTATGTTATTTCCTAAGATTAAAGCTTATTTCCTTCCTTCATCCATACTTTATTTCAGACCTCTTTCTCTTCTAATTATTGACTAACTCAGAAGTTACCAAATTGGCATATGGTGTAAACAGTTGCTAGGAACTCCTATTTTAAAAGGATTCTATAATCAAACATTTTTGAGAATGGCTGTCAAGTATTGAGGACTGAACCATGGGGTACTTTACCACTGAGCTATATCCCCAGCCCTTTTTATTTTTAATTTTGAAATAGGGTTTCACTAAATTGTTTAAGGCCTCACTAAGCAGGTTGCTGAGGCTTTCCTTGAACTTGTGATCCTCCTGCTTTAGCCTTCCCAAGTCAATGGGATCACAGCCATGTACTATCATAGAGCTCAGCTACAATATGACTCTATTAAAGATTCTGAATGAACACTGGCTGACGTTGTGTCGAGAAGTCGTACAGTGAAGAAACTAGCTTAAGGGAATAGGAATATGGCTCTGGATAGAGTGTTTGCCTGGTATGTATGAAGTCCTGGGTCTGATCCCCAGCACTGCAAAAAATAAAAACAAAAACAAAAACCCCAGCTTAGTTTTATTTAAGCCAGTATCTCCGTTAGATTTGTCCACAAAATCCTTTCAGTAGGGGCAGGACAATAAGTGGGAGCTTAAGTTCTTTAATTAAAAACTCACCAGTTGTAGTGATGTAAACTTGTAATTTCAATGACTCAAGAGGCTGAGGCCAGCCTGGGCAACTTAGCAAGATCTTGTCTCAAAAAATAAAAAAGGCTAGGATTTTAGCTCAGTGGTAAAGCATCCCTGAGTTCAATCTTCAATACTAATAAGTAAATTTTTTTTTTTTTTTTTTTTTTTTGGCACCAGGGACAGAACTCAGGGGCACTCGACCACTGAGCCACATCCCCAGCCCTATTTTGTGTTTTATGTAGAGACAGGGTCTCACTGAGTTGCTTAGTGCCTCGCCATTGCTGAGGCTGGCTTTGAACTCGCGATCCTCCTGTCTCAGCCTCCCTAAGTGCTGGGATTACAAGCGTGAGCCACCGTGCCCGGCTCTAATAAGTAAATTTTAAAAAATTGTTTAAAATGTTCCTCAGAGAAGTGGAAAAATAATCTCCATGCTTCTTTAGTCTATTTTCCATACTAAGTGATCTAATATGCAAAGCTAAGCCTGTTATTTCCATTCTTTATTTGCTCACTATTCTCTGAGGAAAGAGAACTAGTTCCAGGCAACATGAATTTTAAGACCAAGTCTCTTCTTCCTGGCTGCCAACTTGAATGTCACTTGCCGTTGTCTGATGACATTCCAGAACTCTGAACTACCTGTGTTTGTGATTCCCTTCATTTGTTATTCATCAGCTTCTAATTAGTTTAAGACTTAGCTTAGGTATTCACATGATAAAAACACAGGTTTTTATCTTTTTAGATAAAAACATGACCTTTAGTCTCTTATATGACCTTTCTTAGTCTCACAGCTTTCCTTTTCCCCTACACATTAAATTGCCTCAGTATTCCCACCATGGAATGGAACACACAGTATTAAAATATCATCTTGAGTCCCTCTACCCTATACACTAGTAAAGGACCAACATTAATGGATTCAAGAGTATTGTAGTAGCCCTTTGATAACAATCAGGCAGGAGTGTTTAGGAGAAATCAGACACTCTCAGCTTTTCTCTTATCAGTCTAGTTATACTATAGGATTTATTTGTGCATATTTTACCAAGGAGGAATGGTTTAGTCCAGATATGTGGTCACACTTACATACTCTGCCTTTGAAAAATTCTCCCTGGCTGGGGTAGATGACAGGTGTGCTTTCTTATAACACCCCTGTCCTGCCCCTGCACCTCTAGTGCTCATTGGCTTTTCTCTTGCCATCTTCCTTAAGCCGTTCCTCTCTTAGCAGGGAAACTGGATAAATGAATGAGAGCACTGGTTCTGGTTTAAAATCCAGCTGTACTGTTTTTGGCTGGGCAACTCTGGGAAATTCACACAATGTTTCCTCAAGCTCATCTATAGAATGGGCATAATAATAGTTTCCTCCTATATAGGGCTGCTGTAATCCATGACATGGTTGATTAAGTATCTAGGTACATGTCTGTTGCTCTGATTAGAAATCAAGACATGTCAAATGACTTCTGGCCATGTGATTTGCATTTCTACATTTAATTTAATCAACTGATTAAACTAACCCATTTATCCACTGTCGTCCCATTCTAGTCTCCTTCCCCTGCATTGTTGCTATTGTTGTTTTCTTCCTCCACACAGTATTAGTTCCATAAGGGTAAAGGCTTTGTTTTCTTTGTTGCTGAAAGCCACCGTACCCAGAATAGTATTGTAAATATTTGTTGAATCGTGCAAAGTGTCAAAGGGAAAAATATACCAGACAAATCTTCCTTTAATGGCTTCCATTCCTATATTTTAAGCAGACCATATGCCATAATAAAAACATAAGAAAATTTATTAAAATTTGAAGGCAAAAACATAATTTCAAAAGGTTTAGACCTAGGTCAAGCGTGATACAGAATGGATGCTTTCTTGAATTTCAAAATCAGATCCAAGAGTATCACTTTCAGAATGTTCTAGTGAACAGGATTTACTTTTATTTGTCTTGGATGAAACAGTCACTATTCTACTTTCTTTCTTGACAGAAATGTAGTTTCTTGAAGCCTCACTTTTAATTGACTCATGAACCAAAGACTTACTTTCCCCAATTCCTTTGCTTTTCTGGGTTATAAAGGAGTCAGTGTAAGAATGCAGTTCCTTCCCAGGCTGTTTCTTAGCAAAGTGTTTTTTGGTATATTCACCTGCTTGGGTCATTTTCTCTGAGGGTGAAAATTTATTTCTAGATAACTCTTCTTCTTCTCTTTGATTTCCAGTTCCAGAAATCCTATCTGCTAACGGAGAACATGTTCTCGGCATGAATTCTTCAAAAGATTCCTGCCTCTGCTCCGGAACTGGGTCTCCCAAGTTGTCTTTGGAAGTTCCTGAGGCCTCCTGAGTAGAAACTGGAACATGGAAGGAGTCGAGAGGCAAAGGAATTCTAGCATCGCCTGTGATTTTCTGAAACTGGAAAGGAAAACAAAAAGTTAGTTATGAACAAAGCTAACCATTAAAGAGTGCAGAACTTTAGTTTAATTCTGTAATCTTGTTATTAAGCCATCAGTTAATTGCTCAGAAGATTTTAGGGTCATTTTTCCCCACTAACTATATCTTGGCAAATGACTCCAAACTCAAAATGTGTTATATATTCAGAGCTAAGCCCACCACATTTTCAGACTTTGTGTTTAATTACTGTCCATTTCGCTCTCCCTCTTTCAACAACAAAACAAAACAAAATAAAACACCTATTTCCTAAGAACATGAATTTCTTTTCTATACTCCACACACATGTACACAGTATACAATGTGGAACTCAACTGAGTTCTCAAACTGTCAGTTCCTGAGACCAGTCTGAGATTGGCTAATAAGAGATGGGGCTCCAGGTAAGGCAGGGGAAAAGCAGCAAGGGAGTCCTGTGGCAGACAGGTTTCCCCTCCCATTCCTATAACCAGGTAACTGCCAAAACATATTGCCTCTTAGTTACATCTGGACTACTTATTTTTTAAAATTTTCTGTATCAGTACTTGTACCTTCATTAGTGTTCCTTCATTGTAAGCTGACTGCATACAAATAGAAACCTAGATAAAATATGAATAGAATAGACATTTACAAAATTTAAAAATTTAGAGTATTTTCTCTAATCTTTCTTTCTTTACTGAAGATAATCTGCTTTAAATCATAAACTGTCAAAATAAGTTTTCTTATTTACAATAGTACAATATTATGAAATGGGCACAAACTTACTAATCTCAGACATGGAAGGAAAGGACCCTAAAGAGGCTTCTGGCCCCCAAGCATGGGAACTATCAGAGAGAAACTGTTCTCATCTTCTCTCTGATTCAACAATTCACTTTTACTAATCTTTCTTCAATCATTAAGTTCTGTCCACTTACTTGGATATTCTGCATTTGTCCTAGGGCATTCTGCTTTGGCTCTGCTTTTTCTTCTTCGAGTGCCTTCTTCTCTTCTTTAGGTGCACTACTAATAGTAGAGTTCATCTGGGGACGACCTAGTAAATGAAAATCTGACTGATCTATACCAGCCATTGTGGCAAGTTGTCCAAGCCTGCATAAGAGGAGCAAAAGAGAAAAAGGTAAGGGTTACTGTAATCTCATCAGAATACCTCAGATTTCCCTACTCCTATAAGCATGAAGTTCTTGTATAAATGAATACTATGCTTCTAAGATCTTAGAAGCCATTATCTTACTCCAGATCACAAACCCAATCTCTCTACATATCTCAGATCTCCCCATATTCGTGCTTGAGGTCCATACTGTATCTCCAATCCTTTCAGCACTCCATATTCCCTCCAACTATGTATTAAATACCTCTTGACTTTATGTTCTTAGTATCATTCTTCCATTTCAAGCTCTAACTTACCAGGGGCACCTAGTGTCTCTTATCCCCTAACATTTTACCACTTTTCCTACAATTTCCAAGAATGTGCACATTTCTGTTCAATATCAACCTGTTCACCTACAAAACATCACTCTGTCAACTATCTCCAACTCTTTCTTTTACCAAAATCATTCCTGGTTGAGAACCACCAATCTATATTTGTATCTATATCTATCCTGGAGATCGACAAGCATTATAATAGGACAGAAATATCAATTTAAACTTATTCAACAAGCAAGATGAATAAAAGGCAAGAAAATTCCTACGCATTCCTGAATATTTTCAATTATAATTACCTTTAATTTAGTCGGTATGAAGAGATATACCTACCAATTACCACAGCATTACTTTTTTTTTTAATGTTTATTTTTCAGTTGTAGGTGACAGAATATCTTTATTTTATTTTTATGTGGTGCTGAGGATCGAACCCAGTGCCTTATGCGCGCTAGGCAAGCACGCTACCACTGCGCCATAATCCCAGCCCCACAGCATTACTTTTTTATGATGGACTCTCTACCAAGGCAGAATTGCCATTTTGCATTTTTTAACAATTTTTCATTTAAAAAATAAAAATAAAAAACAAGTATATTACTTATCATTACACACTAAACATAGCTTATAGCTCTGAAAATCACTCAGGTTCCTTAGCAAACTATGATTAAAATCATGAAAGGAAAAATGCCCTAGACAGAAATAAACTAACCCAGCATCTTTAAGGAGATCCAAGAAAGCATGAAACTTCTGAAAAGAATTCTCAATACTGCCCAAAACACCTTCATCATCCAGGATCATGCTCGCCAATGACTGTGTATGAAGGGCTTCAGACAAAGTGAGATTTATATTTCTTAACTGGGCATTTTCATATTCCAGCTACAAAAGAAGGTTGAAAATGTGTGACACAATTTTCATACTTTGTCATCTAAAGAAAAATTTTTAAGTAATAAAACATTTAAAAAATATAATTAGTTTGTAATTAATCTAAGTCTTCACAGTAATGACAGTAAGAATATCACATAACAATCAAAACTTGGAAACAGCTGGGCACTGTAGCACACACCTATAATCCCAGCAGCTCAGGAAGCCAAGGCAGAAGGATACTGAGTTCAAAGCCTGGCTCAGCAATTTAGCAAGGCCCTAAGCAACTCAATGAGACCCTGTCTCAAAATAAAAAAGGACTGGACTGAGGATGTGGCTCTGTGGATAAGTAACCCTAGGTTCAACCCCCAAAACCAAAAAACAAAAACAAACAAAAAAACCAACTTGGAGACATCTGACAGAACTTCCTACGTAACAGGTAATATATAAGCTGAAGTTATTATTTCATTAATGATATTTCAAAAGATCATTAACTGGTTAAATTTATACCAGATCATTCTACATTAGAAAATTAGGTGCCTAAGATTTCCTCTTAAATTAGAAAATGAAATAAGAGACTGATTTAAGCAAAGTGTATTACAGTTCTGCTAAATGTTAAGGATTAATTAAGTTGAGTGTGATTTAAGACTTGGAAGTCTTATTAACTTGTTAACTGTATAACTACCAATACCTGCAACCTCCTTGTTGGCATCTTAAAAATAATTACTCCCCTGCATGCTGATGCCTCTCATCATCTACTTATCTAAAACCATACACAAACACAGCACTAGTTTCTCAGAAAGATCATTTCATTTGCAATGTACTTTTTGCCTTATACAATCAGCTGTTCAATATTTCTTGATTAACTAAGTGTCCTTCAATCTAATGCATATACTGCCAAAAATACCTCCTTATACTCTTTGTAATAGTAAATTATATTTATACAGAATGTTCCAATTTTCATGCACCTTAGTCTAATTTACTATTCTATATAGTATAGATTTTTATCTGTCATTGCATTTGTGGCTGTTTCCACTATCTTATACTTATTTAAATTATTCACTTTTATGCTATTGCACATATAGTATAAGCCTAGTAAGTACATTTCATTTGTCAGAAAATAAACCGCAGTCATATGAAGGCCTAGAGACAAAGTAATAGACTACAATTCTTACATTTTTTTAAACATACTTTTAAAAACATAATCACATGACACTAAATGTAAATAAATACAAAGGTTAAAATAATGCAACCTACTATAGGGACACAGCCACATCTATGTTTATAGCAGCTAAATTCACAATAGCCAAGCTATGGAACCAACCTAGGTGCCCTTCAACAGATTAATGGATAAGGAATATGTGGCATATAGACACAATGAAATATTACTCAACCATAAAGAAGAATGAAATTATGGCATGTGCTGGTAAATGGATGGAACTGTAGAATATCATGCTAAGTGAAATAAGCCAGTCCCAAAAAACCAAAGGTCAGAGAGAATATTCTCTCTGATATGTGGATGCTCACTCATAACAAGAGAGGGTAGGAAGGGGAAGTATAGCAGTTCATTGGATTAGAAAAAGGAGAATGAAGGGAAGAAAAGGGAGGGGAAATGTGAATAGGAAAGATAATAGAATGAATTGGACATAACTTTCCTGTGCTCATATATAAATACAAGACCAATATAACTCCACATCATGTACAACCACAAGAATGGGATCAAAATTATAATGGGCTGCACCCCATGTATGTGTAATATGTCAAAATACACCTACTGTCACGTGTATCCTAAAACAACAAATAAAAAAATACATATCTCAGCAAATACTGTCAAGAAAAAATACAGCTATGACATCAAAATAAAAAAGCTTATCCATAAAAAAAATAAGGCAACCAATTTGCAATCACTATTATGTTCTCACTTTAAACTATATTTATAAAGTTTATATGTATGTATGTATATATGGCTTAGAATCAAATCAAACCAAAACTAAAAAACAAAAAACTTTCAGAATATAAAACTTATTTACCTCACTGACTCTTTTATCAGCTTTAAGTCTTATTACTCTTTCTTCTTTTAACTGCTTTAGGCATTCCTCCAGTTTTCCCTAGAATGAAGAACGTAAATATTATGACTAATTCACACTATGATTCCTCACCCCAAAGCTCTTCCAGCTACAGATTCCACCAAGTATTTACGGGCAGAACCAGAAATGAACTCAAATACTGGAATTACAGTCTACTACTTGAATTATCATACCATGCTAATGAAATTAGTTTCCAAAATAAACCAAGTTAGCACCTTACAAATTTATTTAAATCTCATTGTTTCCAAGAGATTTGTGGCAGTTCACCCTAAGGCATATACATGATATAGTTAGTGAGTCATAAATGAAAAATAAAGGCCATGAAAGAAAATTCTGTTATTTGTAGGTCCCTCATAATAGGACATTTTATTAACACGCTTAATAGACCTGAATTATGTAATTGTAAACTACAATGCATTTTTAAAAAGTAAATACTTTCAAAGCACTTTATTATATGTCAAGCATTGTTCTAGACATATGAAGAGTTTTCTAGGTATCATCTAATTTAACTATCAAAACTTTATAAGTAAAGTATGATTATTGTGTTATTTTATAAATAAGAAAACTAAGGGAAGGAAAAGTAGATTGAGCTCACCCAAGATCACATCATTAATTAAGCAGTAGAGCCAAGTTTGAATTCAGGAAATTGGGTCCCAGTCTTGGTCACAAATGTGGTAATTTTCCCCTTTACCAAGGTCAAAAAGATAGGATGCAGATGGGTAAACTCCTTTATCATTTTCAGGAACTAAGACTCCAAAATTCTTGAAAGTGGGTGTCACTACTTATGATAGGTAGAATCTTAAAATGACCCCCCAAGAGTTCCTCTTGCTGGGTTACCCTCCTGGCACCTCCTACTATTCAATCAAACACTTAACTAGGTGTTGCTGTGAAGGGAAGCAATTAAAGTCCCCAAAGCAACAGACCTTAAGATAGGAAGATTACTCTTAGGTGGATGTGACCTAATCAAGCAACCAATTAAAAAGGACGAGGCTCTTCCTGATAAAAGATATCAAGTAAAAAAGGAATTAGATACAAGAGAAATTCTCCATTGCTGGCTTCATTTGAAGTACAGTGTTGTAGCAAGAAATACAAGGAGGGGATTACAGAAGCTGAGACAGTCCCCAAACTGACAGGAAGCAAGGAAATGGGACCTCTCAGTCCTAACTATAGAAAGGGAACTGTTTTTTGTTGTTGTTGTTTGGGATTTTTTTTTCCTTTTTCTTTTTCTCTTTGGTACTGGAGATTGAACCTGGGGGCCCTTTACCACTGAGCTACATCCAATGTCTACCTATTTATTTATTTTGAGACAGGATCTAAGTTGCTGAGGGCCTTGCCAAGTTGCTAAGGTCCCAAGTTGCTGAGATTACAGGTAGATGAATAATGCATGAATAGAAAAATGTTCTTTACAGAGCCTTCAGATGGTTACACAGCCTGATTGACACCTGGGTTTCAGCTTTATGCTCTGAGCAGAGATGCTTATTATGTCCTGCCCCAGACTTCTGACCTACAGAATTGTGAGCTAATAAGTGGGTACTGTTTAAAGTCACCAAGTCTGTAGCAACAGAAAATTAATACACTATTCAACCCCCAGGTTCATGAACAAAATAAATGACTATTGCTGTTTTAAGCCACTATTTTGGAGTGGTTGTGCAATAATAAATGAACAGAACATGTATAGTTACTAAAACAACAGGATGCATTTTTATTTTAAAGGCTTTGAATATTCACTTAAACATAAAAGTTTCAACTTCAGGTTTAACCCTGGTTATGTGTTGAGTGGAGATGCTCTACTATAAACTGAAATTAATAGCATTTTCTGGAGTGCTCTCTAGATCATACCAACAATTGTTTCTGATTTCCCTAAGGAAATGATCACAGATGTGAGCAAAGGGAACTATCAACATAATGTCAGAGAACTATATCTAACAAAACCTTGAAGTAAAAGTTTCCAAATTGTGATTAGTTAAAACAAAAATAGCACATCCATATGATGGAACATTCTGTGAAGCCACTAAAAAACAATGATAACAAAGATCTCATTGCTAAATGAGCTTTAGGAGTAGCTTCAAAATTTTTCTGCATTTTTTTCTTTGAGAAATGGTTCATAAGGTTAAACATTCTCTAATGTAGAAGAGTACTCAATGATATGACAAAATGTTTTGATACTTTCTTTTTTTTTGGTACTGAGGATTGAACTCAGGGACATTCAACCACTGAGCCACATCCCCAGCCCTATTTTGTGTTTTATGGAGAGACAGGGTCTCACTGAGTTGCTTAGCACCTCGCCATTGCTGAGGCTGGCTTTGAACTCGCGATTCTCCTCTCTCAGCCTCCCTAAGTGCTGGGATTACAGGCTTGAGCCACCGCACCCGGCTTTGATACTTTCTTTTTTAAAAAAGTGTAGATTATAAAATATTCAGGTGTGCTGGACATGGTGGTGCATACCTGGATATTTTATGATTTACCCTTTTTTAAAAAAAGGTGGTATCAAAATATTTTGTCATTGTAATCCCAGCGACTCAGGAGGCTGACGCAGGAGGATTACAAATTCAAGGCCAGCCTGAACAATTTAGCAAGATTTCGTCCCAAAATTTAAAAAATTGGGGGCTGGGTTGGGGCTCAATGGCGGAGTGCCTGCCTAGCATGGGTAAGGCACTGGGTTCCATCTTTAGCACCACACAAAAATAAGTGAAGGTTTTTTTGTCCACCTACAGCTAGAAAAATATTTTTTAAAAAATTGAAAACTTAAAAGGACGTGGGAATGTAGCTTAGTGGTAAAGCACCTTTGGGTTCAATCCCCAGTACCAAAATAAGTAAAAATAAAATTCATAAAACCATGAATAAGTGCTTTTCCTTTCAATTAAATTTTTCATTGTTTCAAAATTTTCCTTAATAAGTGCTTTTATACTCAGAACATGTTTGAAAATAAATAAATGCTCTAAAAACTTCAAATTCTTTGTTTCTTTTCTTTCTTTCTTTATTTGGTACTGGGAATTGAACTCAGGGGTTTTCTACCACTGAACCATATCCCCAGCCCTTTATTTTTTGAGACAGGGTGTTGCTCAGTTGCCAGGGCTTGCCTGGAATTTGCTATTATCTAGTCTGAGTCTCCCAAATATGTGGGATTAGAGGTGTGCATCACCTAGCCCAGCAGTAACTTCTAATTCTTCAATGTTAAAGCCAACCAAATATTTATGGCAAAAGGGAAAAAGAAACCGCAGAATTTTCTTCTTACTATTCATATAATGGTTTTAATACTAAAAACTAATACAGAAATTTAAGCAATGATGCAAACAAACAAAATCCTCCAATCCTCATCATTGGGGAAAGGAGACTAAACTTTTCCATTCTTGACTGGTTCCAAATAGAACACCAAAGTACAATTACATGAAATGGCTTCTCCCTCTAGTGGGGTTAGACCATAATGTTCCATTTTCATGAAAAAGTGATATCCCCTTTACCACTTCTTTAGGAGTAATTCATGCTCATTAAAAAAAATAGGGTATATGGAACAAACAAGTACAAAGTAAAATTACTCAACAAAATATTCTACTACTTAAATACAACTATGATAAAGTTTTGGAGTAATTTGCCTTCTCATTTGCTCCCCACCTCTTTTCTACACAATGCCAAGTTGATTTTTTTTTTCTAGAATATAGCTCTCATTATCCTGTATGTTAAATTTTATGTCCCATATTTTTCTACTTAACATTGGAATCGATCATTTCTCCTAAGAGGATTTGTAACCTTGGCTTTTTTAGTGGATTACAAAATATTCTATTGAGTTTATTGGTTCACTCAATCATTCCTTTATAGTTAAATATTCAGATTGTTTCCGATTTTCCAATATTATAAGATAACTACTTTTATGCATGATGCTCCCTCTTCAATATGCACAATTTTTTGCAATAAAATATTAAAAAAGAAATTTTAGGGCAAAGCAAATGAACATTTTTAAGGCTCTGAAATACTGATATTCAAACTGCTGTCAGTGATGGAGCCTATCACTTAGCACCATAACTATATTTGAGGGGAGGAAGGAAGTGAATTTTATTAAGTGTTTATCCTCAGCATCTCCTATGCCTAGCACAAAGCAGACAAGCAATAAATAAATGGTGAATAAGAGAGTTCCTATTATAAGATTTATGTATGTGTGAAATAACATGTGTTTCTCTAATTGAATAGGTGAATAGGTCACTTACCACTATAAAGAAGGACATTTGTACTACAAAATCCAAGTGGATTCTTCTTCCCCATCATACACCAATGGCAGTTTAAAAATCTGCCCTAATTTAGTATGCTTTATGTTTGTGTCAACAAAGCTTTCTCCTCTGGAGTTTGATACCCTTCTTCCTTCTAAGTCTTCCCTCCTCCCTTCTAACTGTGCTGAACACATAGTAATGTGCTTCAAGTTTTTTTTAAAGCTCTCAATCACACAATCACTGAAGTCTCTCAAATCTAGACTGGTTGCTCTACACTAAATTCATGATCCCTGAATAATTTATCATCTTTCTTTTGGGTTTATTCCCTGATTCTGCTGGATTACATACATCTTTAAATAAGGAAAGCTGTAGCATAGAAGGTAAATTTTCAAATTTGTTAATATACAAAATATCCTATTCAGCCACAACATAAGATTGACAGTTTGGTTACATACAAAACCCCAGTTGCAAAACTATTTGCCTTTAAAACTTTGGAAGTATCTTTCGAATGCCTTCTGGAATCTGTAATAGATGATAAGCAGCATGAAAAAGGTACACTTTATTCTTTTTTAGAAAATTGACCAGTATTTTTCATCCTCAAATTTATCTGTCTCCTCACTGTTTTGGAATTTCACAACGAAGAGTGTCTAATTATACGAGTCCATCTTCATTCATCTTGAGGCCTTGACTGACTGTTGAGACATTTTCTTACTTTTTAGGGGAATAATTTCCTTCCCTCCACCCATGCCCCCCACCCAGAGATTTCAGTCCTTAATCTAAAATATGAAATGCTTCAAAGTGTGAAACTTTGTAAGCACCAACATGATGCCACAAGTGGAAAATTCTAAACCTGACTTCATGCGAGGTCGCAGTCAAAACACAGGCATATTGGGCTGTGGTTGTGACTCAGTGGCAGAGCAGTTGCCTAGCATGTGTGAGGCACCGGGTTCCTTTCTCAGCACCACATATAAATAAATAAAATAAAGGTCCACTGACAACTAAAAAAAAATTTAAAAAAAAACCAGGCATATCAAAAATTTGTATAAATTTATCTTCAGGCTTTGTGTATAAGGTGAATATGAAATGTAAGTAACTTTTGTGTTTAGACTTAGGTCTCACCTTCAAGATATTTCATCATACATGCATATATACGCAAATATTCCAAAACTGAAAAATATGAAATCTGAGAACACTTCTGGTCCCAAACATTTCAGATAAGGTATAGGCAACATGTAGGAACATGTTAGGCCTCACAGACACAGCCTCAAGACCACATCATTTGTCATATTTTCCATTTGTCTTTGTCTTCCACATGAGAGATAAATTTCCTTAAATCCTACTGAATTTATTTCAACAAATATACATATATTTGGAATGCTCTACCACTGAGCTATATATCTCTGGTTCTTTTTATTTTGAGACAGGATCTCATCAAGTTGTGGGACCTGGCTTTGAACTTTGATCCTCCTGCTTCAATCTGCTGAGCTGTTGGGATTACAGGTGTGTGCCACCACATAGGATTCAACAACCATATTTTAACCTCCAGAGACCTTTCTTGCCTTCTGAAAATTCCTTTTTAAACCACACCCTATTCTTATTTTACAGATGCTGTATTTTTATAAACCTCTCTAAGAATACCAAACAGGTCTTTTTCCGAAAATATTTTGTTCCCTCAATTATTATCAGCCCTACCAGGATGCATTTTTCATCTTGTTTTTCCATTGTCATGTAAGTTTTGCTGAACCACATGGTGAACCACAGTTATTTTATATTTAAGAATAAAAGAGTAGAAGATGATTGGAAACCAATGACTGGCTTCTTTTATGCTTAAAGAAGTGGGCAGCCAATTAGATTAGGATATCCCCAACTGAACTTTTGTAGGGTGTGAAATTCACACTAGTTACTCTATTTCTCCTCAGATAGTTTACTTACTTACTTATTTATTTATTTATTTTTTGGTACTGGGGATTGATCTCAGGGGTACTTGACCCCTGAGCCACATCCCCAGCCCTCTTTTGTGCTTTATTTAGAGACAGGGTTTCACTGAATTGCTTAGAACCTCGCCGTTGCTGAGGCTGGCTTTGAACTCACAATTCTCCTGTCTCAGCCTCCCAAAGTGCTGGGATTATGGGTGTAAACCACCGTGCCCAGCTTAGTTTACTGTTTTTCAAAGTCAGACTACCTCACTCTAGGAAAGTGAAGATTGAGGCTGGGAGTCAACTATCCACATAAAAACTGCAAGGAGAGACTCCTACTTTAGTCACATTTCTAATTCCACTTCCTCTGGCAGGCACAACTGAGCATGCAGCAATTTCTGCAGGGAGGATTAGGTTCCCTTTGAGCCATAGGCTGCGCCTGTGCATATTCCAGGTGATGATTTTCCTCCATTCTACTGGTTCAGTTAGATTTTCTTCCACCTGTCTTCTATTTTTCAAAATTGTGTTAGAATCTTTCCTAAAATGACTGGGTTTTTTTGTTTTAAATTTTGAGACAGGGTCTCCATA
Source organism: Geosciurus inauris (assembly GCA_004024805.1). Taxonomy (NCBI): domain Eukaryota; kingdom Metazoa; phylum Chordata; class Mammalia; order Rodentia; family Sciuridae; genus Geosciurus; species Geosciurus inauris. The sequence goes on along the minus strand of PVHX01004938.1, from coordinate 79,388 downwards.
AATTGCTGAAGCTGGCTTTGAACTTGCAATCCCTTTGCCTCAGTTTTCTGAGCAGCTGGGATTACAGGTGTGCACCACCACATCTGGCCTAGAATCTCTTCTAGACTGTTGATTGCTATGGGTTTACATATTTAGATTTTTTTTTTTTTTTTTTTTTTTTTTGGTACCAGGGATTGAACTCAGGGGCACTCGACAACTGAGCCGTCACATCCCCAGCCCTATTTTGTGTTTTTTAATGTAGAGACAGGGTCTCACTGAGTTGCTTAGCACCTTGCCGTTGCTGAGGCTGGCCTTGAACTCACAATTCTCCTGCCTCAGCCTCCCAAAGTGCTGGGATTACAGGCGTGTGACACTACACCCAGCTATATTTAGAATTTTTTGATGCCATCATTTTAGAGGGTTCTCAAAATGAAGAAGAACTTAGAGGACACTCAGCACATCTAAAATCAGAAATTCTCTATTTACATTTTTGAGCCTTCATCTTTCCCAATGGCTATAACCACTTTTAGAAACACATCTAAAACAACAATGGATTAGGATTAAATGATCACGGATTTTGTCTCTACTTTGCAATTTAGTAATAAACCACTGGAGTGCTAAAAAGTGCAGGTGCTAATTTATAGGATGAAAGGAATAATTCTACATGTTTTATAGATTTCTAACATTCTATAATGTTGTAAGTACTTATCTTAATATTTCAACTATATAGATATTGATTTCAATTTTAAAAAATGAAAGTCTGGTGATTTTTATTTATTTTTTTCTTTCAGTGACAGGGATTGAACCCAGAGTCACATGCCTGATAGAAAAGCACTCTACCACTGTGTGATGCCTCAACTATCTTTCTATTTTTTTTCCCACCGATTAGTAATCTCCATAGTCACATAAAAATAGGACTAGTGTCCTTCAACTATGGGAGAATATGGCAGGCCCCTGTCCAGATATCAAAGCTGTAAGCACCTTGATCCTGGACTCCCTAACCTCCAGAATTGTGAAAATTAAATTTCTATTGTTTATAAATCAATAAATAAAATAGATAAGTAAAATGGATAACTTTTTATATTTGTAATGTGGGGGGCTAGGTGTGTAGCTCTGTGGTCTGGTACATGCAAGGCCCTGGGTTCAATTCCCTGCACCAAAAAATAAACAAAACAAAAAATAAGGACTTTGTAGTATGCACAAAGAATAGAAACTCCCCCAGTTATGTTTCCTTTACTATAAGTTATAAGCTCTGTTTTAAAATTGAAAACAAATATAAACAATCTTTTTTAAGGTGCAAAAATATTATAAAAACAAATTTTTCTTTTCTGATCATATAAACAGAAGAATGAAATGATATTAGATGTGAGGCATATAAAGTAACATAATAGAATATTAAATTTTTTATGAAAGGAGAATATCAAAACTTTTAATTTACTTTAGTTTTATTAAAAAGTTATATTTTCCTCTTATAAGAAAATTCAGCTAGACCATCAATTTCTTGGTCTGTAAAATAAGAACACTGAATTGGGTGACTATATTATACAGTATTTAGCTTCCTTGAGTTTATGATCTCCTTAAATCTAATATTCTATGATTCTAAAAATATATATTATTGGTGACATGTTTTGATTTTTATTTTGTAGTGGTCACATGTCCTTCTCTCATCTTGCTCTAAAATAAGAATACATTCAAGGGGATATGAATTAGAAAAGGGGGTAAACAGAGTCCCCATGCAAGCTGTCCAGAGTTGTTTCACAGTCAAGTTTCTGCCAAGTACCAAATAATTTCAAATAATCTTCCCTATATATTTAAAGTAGTAATTTTGTACCTGTAATGCTTCTTGTTTTAAACTAGTTTTCTCAGGCATTTCATGAACACTTTCTGAAGAATCATCAATCTCTTCAATTTCTGAGGATGAAGGACTCTCTACTGTCACAGTCACAGGAAAATCTGATTGCTTAAATAAAGAGGACAAGATTGTATGAGCAAGATCAACCAAATACCAAATATAAAAGGCATCCAATCAAAGTGATCTTTCTGAAATATTAAGTCATTTTCTATCAATGTTTGTCACTACTCCTTAGCCCAAAACAACCCATAACATAGTAAAATATGACTAACTCATTTTTGCTGTGTTATTGTTTGAATGTGAGGTGTCCCCCAAAAGCTCACAGGTGAGATAAAGTAAAAAGTTTTGGAGCAGAACTGATTGGGTTATAGCTTTAACCCAATCAGTGAATTAATCACCTGATAGGGATTAACTGAAGTGGTAGGGTATAGAAGGAGGAAGTGATTCACTGGGGGCATGATGGAATGTGGAATATATTTGTATCTGGCAAGTGAAATCTCTCTATCTCTGCTTTATGATCATGACATGAGCCTCTTCCCTCTGCCATGTTCAATCTCACCTTGAGCCCCAAGGAATGGAGCCTGCTATCTATGGATTGAGACGTCTGAAACTGTGAGCCCTCAAATAAATTTTTCCTCCTCTGTAATTGTTCTGGTTGGGTCCCTTTAGTCACAGCAGTGAAAAACCTAACTAAAACACTGTTACTATATATACATGGTTATGATTAATATCTGGAATTTCCCATGTTAGTTTAGTAAATTTCTTGCACATAATCAAGTGAGAAGCCAGGACAAACATTTTTTCTCAGGTCAATTTTATACTGTGGACAAGAAATTTACTCTGCATGATCAGACATACAGAGTCTATAAGTACAATTTTTTGGAGGAAAATTCCTAAGTAAGGAACTGATAAGGAATTACAAGAATGATTAGTTAACAAGCTGAACTAATTAATAAACACTAAAATGACTTAATAAATCACATACACATATACAACTAAAACTGACCCATCAAAAAACTATCTTCTCATCCTTAAGCCCAAAGTAGTAAAATAACAATACTATTCTTCTGTCAAGTTTCATTGGCACTGGAATGTTGCTCAATGTTTCCTATCATTTTGTGGGTCCAACTCCACAAAAAAGTCTGCAGATCAAAGAGTATTGGTATACATAACTATATGAAAAACAAGTCACTAGATGTAATTTCTACCACAAGCAGCAAACCATGCAGTATATGAAAACCCTCAATGGCAGAATGAGATGCACACCCATCTTTTAGGCAGGCAGGGTGCAGTGTACTGACACCCTGGGGTGCTCCTCTCTCAATCTCATTAGTGCTTTCACAGAAAACCTACAGTCTCCTGAGACAACTGGGAGAAGAACCCAATACTCTGACAGAACCAACTTGCTCCAAGACTGAGAGGCAGGAGGATACAGAATATGTGTGGCCATGATGAAGGAGAAAGAAATGGTGTGAGAAAGCAGAGGCTCTGGCATTTGTTGCTTTGTTCTGGGCTTAGGATCTAGAATTTATATATATATAAATAAATAAATATAAATATATATTTTAAAATATAAATAAATATATAAATGTAAATATAAAAATAAATATATATATACACACATATGTATGTACATATGTATATATATATAATCAAAACAACATTTCTTGAAAACCGAAGGACATTTCTGAGTATGACAGCTCCATGTGTCAAGTTAGTAATGGTGGTTGAATTCACTTCACAGGGCAACAGTCGATTATGAACTGGAAAAATGGCTGCTTTGGCTACAGATGAAACCACAAGGCACATAGCATATGCCATATACATACAACTATACTGTGGTATTAGGAGAGCAACCTGCAAAGTTTTGAGTGGATTAACTTCAGGGAGGGAAATATTTCTTGTAAGGCTCTACTCCGTTTTAAAAAAGCACAGAGAATGATCCTCCATCTTTCTTATTCTAAGCCCCTACATACTGTAAATATGATAAGCACATACCTGCAGCTGATTAGATATATCACGAGTTTTGATTGATGGAAAACCCCTAAAAGGAAATCAACAAATTGTTATATTTTGATGTAAATGCACCATCAGTTAAAACCAAGTATTCACAGTTACTAGTGCTATTATCCATATAGAACTATGTATAGAAATAACCTAAAAATAAGGACTTAGAAAGCTCTGAGGGAAAAAAATGAACAGACTGCAGCATAATAATTTTGTGATAACTCTCTGGGAAATGCAATCCAATTCTATGCTCAGGATGATTGAAATTTTCAGTCTAACTTCTCTGATAATAATCACTCTCTAATTTATAACTCCTTGTGATCAGAGTGGACTAGAGATTACTAAGCATCCCAAGAAAAAGCTATGAAAACACAAAGTTATAAAACTAAAACGTAAAATTTGGTGCCTCAGCACTAGTTCATTTAATACTAATTCATGTTACCAATTATGAATAAACATAGTAGTCAGTTGCCTAGTGAAGATTATATACATCAATTTAATGTAAGCAACTGAATAGATACTTTACATAGTATCCATTTCTAGACCCATTTAGAATCAATTCTTTATTTTTCTTAAGTAATTATTAATTAATCCTCAATTTCTTGAATATTCAAGTCAGTAATTAGAAAATAATGCATAGTAGTTTAATGCATTTAATAGCCTGAAATTACAGTACACTTTTTAAAAACTTCTTTTGACAAAAATTATTACAAATAGCTATGCCCTGGGTAAGTTAATTGTCTAAAACTTATTAAATCTTTGATTCACTAAAATGAGAGTTAGGTCAGATGACTTAATAAGTCCAATGCAGGGGCTGGGATTGTAGCTCAGCGGTAGAGCGCTTGCCTTGCATGCGTGAGGCCCTGGGTTCGATCCTCAGCACCACATACAAAGCAATAAAATAAAGACATTGTGTCCATCTACAACTAAAACACATTAAAAAAAAAACAAAACACCTTTAAAAAAAAAATAAGTCCAATGCATACTTCTTATCCACTTAGCACTAAACTATTTCCCATGCCTATAATGCCCTTTTCCCTATCCTTACATATCCAAATTTCTGCTTTTGTCCTGTAGTATTCAGCTCCACTACACATGGGTTTACTGAAACCTTTTCTTACCTGTACAATTAAAGATGATTTCAGTCTCCTATTGAGTCCCATGGGGTGACAACCTGTGTGACACTCAAGAGGTAACATGAAACTCCTAGTTACAATAATTTTTTTTTTGCTTCCCTAAAGGACTCATTAGGCAGAAGCCATGTGAGTTATCTTGTAGAAACAAGCAGATAACTCTCACGTAATAGAAGCTCCAAAAAAAAAAAAAAAGGAATTATGAATGACTAAAAGATAGGAAAGAAAAATATCCTACCTGTTCCTTTTTGCACGTTCTGCAGTACGCCATGGCAAGAAGCCAGACACACCAGGTGGTGGAGGTTCAGAAGCATATTCTTTACAAAAAGTGTGTTTTCTTCCACTATTTACAGGTTTCTTTGTTGCCAATCCTATATTGGAGACCGTGTTAAAAAGAAGGAATCCAGATGCAATAAAAGGCTATTGATTAGTTATCATGTGCACATTCTTAAAAGGATTCAAATGGGCAACGGACAATGACACTAAGGCCAAAAAAACAGGATTAATTGGGAAATTTGTTTTTTGTCTGTTTTTTTACCTGTGTTGGGAACAAACACAGTGTCTCATGTGTGACAGGCAAGCACTACACCACTCACCCAGCACTCAATTTGTAAAAACTCTTACTAAACAGGCCAGCAATGTTTTAAGAATGTAAGTTCTCCAGAATAACAGGTTATAATTTTAACTAAAAGAAGTATATGGGACATGCAAAACATGCCAAGGTAAATACAAATACATTGCAAACAATAAACAATTATGTATCATGCAGAAACATTTCATTTATTGGATCTCAGAACATCTTGGGCATTTCTGAATCTTAAGGTCAGATCAAAATAGATATACCCATAACTCCTGCCCAACAGAACCTTGTGAATTAGAACAAAATTTCAACTGCAGATTAATTTTACTATGTAAAAACTATCAAAGTTAAAAGACTGAAGGTTATAGGGTAGTAGCTGAGTAAATGTTATCCTCTAAGAAATGACCTTGAGTGCTCATTTGATTTTACAGAAACTACAAAAGGAACCAATAAAACATTAGATAAAAGAGTGAACCTACATTTCAACAATGAAGAGGTAAGTATCTTTATATGAAATACTTGGCAGCAAAAGCTAGATCTATACCTTTATTTATTTTTTTAATGTGGTGCTAAGGATCGAACACAGTGCCTCACACGTGCTAGGCAAGCACTGTACCACTGAGCCACAACCCCAGCCTCAAAGCTAGATCTATATATTGACACTTATTAGAATAAATCAGATATTAAAAATTCACATTTAAATATTTGCCTCTAATATTAATGAGAACAAATAATATTCATTTATTAAAATGGTCATATTTATCTTTCCAGTCTATTTTACTAAACAAGATCACTTAAGCAAAATTAGGATGGCATCTAAAATGCTTGTGGTAATGTAGGAGAAATACTTCATATACTGTAACTTATTGATAATTACCACACGGTCCTATAGAATTTCTCTGGATACATGTACATGCCTCTTCAAATATATAGGAGCTCTGTTCATATTCTGCTTTTCTAGTTTTTTTTTTTTTAATTTTTTTTTTAGTTGTAGATGGACGCACTATCTTTATTTTATTTATTTATTTTTATGTGATGCTGAGGATCGAACCCGGTGACTCACGCATGCGAGGCAAGCGCTCTACCACTGAGCCACAGCCCCAGCCCCTCTAGTTTGTTTTTTTTTTAACCTAATTACCTTCACACAAAAAAAATGATCCTGTGGATAGCCTTCATGTATATACCATTTCCTTTACTTTCAGAAAATAATGTAAACGTCTTTTTAATTAAAGTCAAAAGGATTTAAACCTATCTTGGCAGAAGATTATAAAAATTTTAATAAAACTTCTTATCCTCTTTCTGCATATACAATTACAAAATGAATGACACAATTCACATATCCAACCCCTATTCTCACTGAAATCTAACTATGTAGCCAAGACTCTGATTTGGCTTACCTCTATGTCTCCAAATAACTGAGGCAAATGCAAAAAAAAACCCAAGAAAAATTACTCTTAAAATACCTCAGTTTGTAAACTTCAGCCACATTCCCACTTTTTATAACCATGCTGAGAAACAAATTTTTGTTTTTATTCTCAACTATGATGCTTTATTACACAACACTAGCTAATAAAATTAGAATTTTTAAGTTTTATGTAGATATATTTTATTTTTATTTATAAACACCAACAGAAACACTTAAAAGAACGCTTTACATGATATAATCTTTAGCAATATTTAATTAGTGTGACGTCACTAGTCTCAATTTGTATATAATATTTGACAACTAAAACATCACTGTTCTGAAATAAGTTGGTAGATAAATACTATACTTTCTCTTAGTTTAATACTCAACTACTAATACATTTACTACTAATTATGACAAATATGTTGGTTAACAGTGAAGAAAAATATACATCTTTTAATAGAACAAGAAGTTACATTTATGAAGATGTTTACAGTAAGATTTTTTAAATTATTAAATATTTAAATCTTTTCTAGCTTTTTACCAGTTTAAAATATTGACCCAACTCAATAAAACCTTGTGAATGCATTAAGAAAGTAACTATTAATCATACAAAAATTTATTATGAAGTGAAAAAAGAATGCCAAATTATATTTAAACTATGTCAAATTATTAGACAACAAGAGAAAGGAAATATTTGACAGAATAATAGAACTGGGGGTGTTTTCTATTTTTATTTCCATATTTCCCATTGCTATTATAATACAATATATTAATAAAAGCTAAACAAAAATCTTCAAATAACTTTAAAAAATTATGTTGAAGCCGGGTGCTGTGGCACATGCCTGTAATCGCAGCACTTTGGGAGGCTGAGACTGGAGAATCATGAGTTCAAAGCCAGCCTCAGCAACAGTGAGGCACTAAGCAACTCAGTGAGACCCTGTCTCTACATAAAACACAAAATAGGGCTGGGGATGTGGCTCAGTGGACCAGTACCCCTGAGTTCAATCCCTAGTACCAAAAAAAAAAAAAAAAAAAAGAAAAGAAAAAAAAAAGGTGAAGTACAGCTAACAAAAATTTCCATATTAACCTTTTTTTGGTATGTGTGCAGTACTGACCCAGGGTCTCACACATGCTAGATAAGCACTCTACCACTGAGCTACACACCCAGTCCTCATATTAACCATTTTTAAGTGTATGCCTCAATGGTATTAAGTCAAATAATTTGTTAAAATTTCAGATTGAAGCCAAATAAAAGATTGCCATTAATTGTTCAGTGACCTTGATGTATCTAGCATATAACTAAAGTTACCACAAACCTTTAACTAGAAAGTTAGCAGATCATAAACATAAATTTACTTTTTTTCCCCCTATATTAGTTCTTATGGTTTTACTGTCTCAAAATTCAAAGTTATAGCCAGGTGCAGTGCTGCATGCCTGAAATCCTAGCACTTTAGGAAGCTGAGACAGGAGAATTGCGAGTTCAAAGCCAGCCTCAGCAACAGCGAGGCACGAAACAACTCAGTGAGAATCTGTCTCTAAATAAAACACAAAACAGGGCTGGTCAAATACCCTTGAGTTCAATCCTTGGTACTAAAAAAAAATTTCAAAGTTATTACAATAAAAGGCCAGTTTTCTCATAGATTTAGAGTAACTTATTCTGTGTCATTTTTTCTTATCACAAAGAAAAATAATTGTGCTAAAGACAATTTGTCCTAAAAAATAAAAGTTAAGAACTCTTCAGAAATAACACCAAAATTTTAGTAGAATTAAATTACACCAAACTTTGAAATTTACTTCACTCATTGTTAAAGAGTTTATTTAAAAGGCATTTTCCCCATTATATTTGATCACAAAATCATAGATAATTTAACTATTATTAGATTAAGTATTACTTGGAAAATTAAATATACATTATAACAAATACACAGAAAATATTTTATTCTAAAACATTCCATCTAGGGTCAATAAACTTATTTCCAACATTGTTTCATAAGAATTATATATATTTTAAGTTTTTCTTCATCATTTAAAGAATCAAGGTGTTACCCAATTAACTTTTAAGTAGGAATTTCAGAGGAGTGGGGGAACAGGGGAAGAAATGGAGAAAAATGTTGTTTACTACAGTTTTAAGAAAGGGTAATTCTCCATTTAAAAAAATAATTGGCGACACACATCTGTAATCCCAGCAACTCAGGAGACTGAAGCAGGAGGATTACAAGTTTGAGATCAGCCTCAGTAACTTAGCAAGACCCTGTCTCAGAATAAGAAATAAAAAGGACTGGAGAGGTGGTAAAGCACACCTGTGTTCAATCCCCAGTACCAAAAAAATAAAAATTAAAAACTCTTTTTAAAATTAAAAATTTTTAAATAATTAGGTTGGGGGTGTGACTCAGTAGTAGAGCACTTGCCTACCAAGCTCAAAGCCCTAGGTTCCCTCTGTAGCACCACAAAACAACAACACTCAAAAGCAGTGTCACCAAAGGGCATCCCAATTTCAACTGCAAAGTATGAAAGATAATTGTCAACTGGAAAACACTGAAAATAATTAACATTTTATGAAAAACAAACAACAAAATGGTTGATTTTAAAAATGGAAATACGGGGCTGGGATTGTGGCACAGTGGTAGCGTGCTCGCCTAGCACGTGGGAGGCGCTGGGTTTGATCCTCAGCACCACATAAAATAAAATAAAAATATTCTGTCCACCTACAACTAAAAAATCAATATTTAAAAAAATAAAAATAAAAAAATAAAAAAAAAATGGAAATACTAGCATTCTTTTTTGGGGGAGAGGGGTACACGAGATTTAAATTGGGGTCACTTAACCACTGAGCCACATCCCCAGCCCTATTTTGTATTTTATTTAGAGACAGTGTCTGAGTTGCTTAGTGCCTCACTTTGGGCTAAGGCTGGCTTTGAACCCACAATCCTCCTGTCTCAGCCTCCCAAGCTGCTGGGATTATAGGCTTACACCACCACGCCCAGCTAGCATTCTTTTCACAATGATTCATTTACTATTTCTACATTCTATAAATTCTCATTATCTGTTTCAGAACAATTAAAGTCCTGATAAGATATACATGTAGTCAATATTGGTGGTTGCAGACAGTAAGAGTAATTTTAACACATTAGAACACATGGAAGATATAAGTTTTAAGAACATTAAAAAGACAAGACATATAGGGTTACCAATTCTAATAGTAGCTTTTCCTTTTCGACTACTTCCCAGAATTATAGTTCTCTTTTTCTGTTTAGCAGTTTTAGATGGTTCTCTCACTGATGGAGAAGTTATCCACTGGTACTGGAAGAGAGATACAAGTAATTTCGGTTACTGGTAATTTATGAGGATTCAACCTTAACTGGAATTTATTAAGATATTCTAAGTTAACAAAAGGTTTGCAATTTGCAGTTCTAGGATTCCAAATTAGATTCACTAAATATTTTCAAAAACAGAAAAGCCACCTTATCTGACTGAAAACTTCATTTAAGAAAGTGCCCTCACAATTTTATTAAAAACAAAAGAAAAGCAACTGAAGAAAAATTCTTTCTAGAGGACTAAAACATGTTATACCTCTGATTTAGCACTCCTTCCATTCTGAAGAACTTTTTTGATAACTGCTTTCATCATAGAATGATCTAAAGTAAAATGAAAATTGAAATTGTAGTAATTTTTAGTGAGTAGCTATTTCCATTTAAAAACATAGTCATTGCTTTTCCCATAAAATTAAAATATTCAAACCAAAGTTGTGATATACCTTCGAAGCTGTTCCTCTCTTAGCCTCCTTTTCTCAGTAAATGGTACCACCCATTCGCACACATTATCACTGAGAGCATTTTAAAAATTACTATTTCCTTCATAGCCCCATCTAATCTATCTGCAAGTCGTCTTCTTAGTTACACTGTTTCACCACCTTCAACCTTCCACCCTAAGCTAAGCCATAACCACCTCACTTGGACCACGGTGGTTCAAGTCTTCAAATTGGTCTGTTTTCCTTCTTATCCCTGCTGATTGAAATGCTACTTGGATCGTGCCGTTTTCCAGCTCAAAATCCTCCCATGGCTTTCAGTTCACTCCAAATAGTCCAGGTTCTTACCTTGGCCTTTAAGACCTCACAGTATTAGGCCCCCGGCTAGCTATCTGATCACATAGGATATCAGATTCTCCCTCAATTGGTGCTACAATCATGTTGACCTCTTTGCTTTTCTTTAAATACTCCCTCCACTCTACCACCTTGTGCTTACATGCTCATTACTTCCTTGTTCTAGAATTGCTTATTCCTCTCTTCACTCAGGTCTCTGTGTATATGTCACTTTTCCAGTGATGCTGTCCCCTAACAAACCCATCTAATAGTTTCATCTGACCCCACCTGTTTTCTTATTTTAAGGCATTCTTGCACGTCCCATCTCAAATTACACTACTTATCTGTTCCCCCATTAGGATAGAAGGCATGTGAGAGTAAGACTTTGTCTAGCTGGTTCATTGCTGATAAGTTTAGTGCCTAAACCAGTGTTTGGTGCATAGAAATATTCAAAAATTATTAGTCAAATTAGCAAATGAATGAAATGCTCTCTCCGAGAATTCAGAGGTTCCATAAAAAATGGAAATAATGCTCTTGGTGGAAGTAGGTTTATTATATGGGTTCACCTGTATTCAGAGTAGCAGCCAAGAACAATTTACAAGTATAACTCATTTTAATTGACAAATCACCTGCTAAAAACATAAGGAAGTACAAGATTAGAGAAGTATAAGATTAGGAAGACAAATATATTAAGTTTTCAAAACTGTCAATACATGAACAAATTTTTTATTCTATTTGTTAATTAGTTAAAAAAAATGAGGTGACATACCAATGAGTGAATTTTTTCTTATATCCAGAATGACCAGAGTTCTATTGGTTTCAAGGGCCTCTAGTAAAGCTTTGGCTCCTTCATTGGTGAGGCCACACTGCTGCAGGTCAAGAGCTTTTGATGAAAGACAATAGGTCACTTGCCAACTCTATATAGGTTTAACAGTTCTCATTAATGTTGGAGATTCCTGAACAACACTAGTCATGGCAGGTTTTTAATCTTGAGTATTAAAAAAATAATATTAGGAAAGCATATGGAAATACATACTCTGAGGGAAAAAAAAAAAGTGTCAACTCCCCCTAAAAACCCTCTTCTTGGGGCTGGTGCTGTAGTTCAGCAGCAGAGTGATTGCCTAGCATGTGTGAGACACTGGGTTTGATTCTTAGCACCACATAAAATAAATAAAGGCATATTGTTCATCTGCAACTACAAAAAAAAAAATCAAGAAAATTAAAATTAAAAACTCCTCAGCTGGGTGTGGTGGCATATGCCTGTAATCCCCAATACTTTGGGAGGCCGAGACAGGAGAATTGCAACTTCAAAGACAGCCTCCACAACGGCGAGGCGATAAGCAACTCAATGAGACCCTGTCTCTAAATAAAAATACAAAACAGGGCTGGGGATATGACTCAGTGGTCAAGTACCCTGAGTTCAATCCCTAGTACCAAGAAAAAAAAAAAAGCAAAACCTCTTCTTTGATATGCTACATTATCCATCCTTTAATTCTAATAAGTCACACATTACACAACATATTTTATAACTGCAGAGTTGAAAAGCACTCTACACAATCTGTGAGAGAAAAAAAATCACAATGAGTATCAGTTCATAATTAACAAGGATGCTAGTGGCAATGCAAACATCATAGGCATATACTGGGTAGTACTCAGAGGTTGCACTGCATTCTTTTGACATGATCTTGAACTCCAAATTAAACTCAAAAAACTATAATGGAAAGGGAAAATTGGGTGCAATGGCACACTAGCTACTTGGAAGGCTGAGGCAGGACAATTAAAAGTTTAAGGCCATCTGGGCATCTTAGGAAGACCTTGCCTCAAATAAAAATAAGTGGCATATTAGGAAATAAGGCCTTGGGAAAATAGGTTTAGATAAAATCTTGGGAATAGAGCCCCCATGATGGGATAAAACAATTAGACAGGTTTCTACAAACCAAGAAGAGCACCTGTATCAGACACTGGATCTGTCAAGGGTCAAATATGTTGAAGCTACAGATCTGCCAGTGCCTTTGACTTCTCAGCCTCCAAAATTGTGAGACAGAAATGTCTGTTGTTTAAGCCAACCAGTCTATGGTATTCTGTAACTGACTCACTAAGACACTGCATGACACACAACAATCAGCATATAATCTCCAACTAGCTACATTAATAAAAATAACCAGTAAATCTCATTAGTAAACCAAATGAACACAAATTATACCAATGAAATGTGATTGTTCTCAATCAGATTAGGCCAAGCCAAGATTATATAATAATAGCCTTAAAATATTTTTTCTTTTTCTTTTTATGGTGCAGGGAATCAAACCCAGGGCTTTGCACATGTCAGGCAAATCTCCATCACTGAGCTATAAACCCAGCAGAAAATGTGCATACTCTTTTAATCCAGCAATTCTAAGAAATAATCAAGAGATATGGACAAGGATATGTATCGAAGCACTGTTTATAACACTGAAAAACTGGAAACAGCTTAGGTATCTAAAGGGAAGAGTAACCTAAGTGTGTTGTGGACTAGGTTAGCATGAGTGACTCCATCTTAGCTAAGGCATCCATTTTAATTCCTTATGACCCTGTGCTGAACCCAGAGCCTTATCAATTATAAATGATCATGAAAAGTACCGGGTCTGTCAGGTACAAATGATCATGGAAAGTACCAAATGTGTGCAAAATGCACGCATTGCCTCATATGCATTGTTTTGCTAACGGCTCAATTCAGCCTCTGGACCCCTGCTTGCTTGCAGCTATGCCAACCAGGATGTGGTTTTTGCCTTTAAATACCCTGGAACACTCAGGCTTGATGCTGTTCCCTGCGAGGTCTTGTAGGGAGCGGTCCCTGCTAATGAAGACTCACTGGGACTGACCAGCTAATAAAGACTCTAATTTGGACATCACTGGGACTTGGTGTGTTTTCTGAGTGTTCTGCCCCATAACAAGAATATATTCGAACTATGAACAGTAACTTAAAATGATCTGGTAACTGTTAGGTTTATTGATTTGTTAAGATGCTCAAACTAACCTCACCATGTGACCCAGCTATCCCATTCCTTTTTATTTATCCAATTAAACAAACCCACATACTATAATGATACATGTGTACCAATATTTATAGCAGTGCAATTCACAATAGCCAAGTTATGGAAACATCCTAGGTGTCCTTTGAAAGATAATTGGATAAAGACAATGTGGTATATACACACAACAGAGTTTCATTTAGCCATGAATAAAAATAAAAACATATCATTTACTAGTAAAGAAAGAAGTGGAGAACATCATGCCAAGTGAATCAAGTCAGACTAAGAAAGTCAAGGGTCAATTATGTTGAAGCTAGAGAGAAATAAGAAATTTTTTTTTTAAAAAGGAGGTATTCTCATGAAAATAGAAGGGAGAACTGTGGAATATGGTAAAGGGATCAAACAGGAGAGAAGAGGGATGGGAAAGAAGAGAAACTACTAAATGAAAGTGACCAAACTATGCTATGTGTATGTATGGACATATCACAATGAATTCCATTTTTCTGTATAACTACAATGCACCAGTAAAAAATAAATTAATGGAAGAGAAATAGAGGACTTTCCTCCATTTACTAGTAAATGATATAATTTTATAACTTACTAGTAAATGATATAATGCCTCTCATTTTAGTGAAGTTTAAAGTTTTATAACTGACACAATCTTGTGTTTATGAGTATGCAGGCCTCATACATACTGAGTGTAGACCACAAAATGGCACAGCATCTCTGGAAGACAATTTGGCAATATGTACCTTTGTCTTTAAAAATATGTTACACTAATGTCATCCCACTATTAGTAATTTATCTTACAGAAATAATTCCAATGGACACAGGGATGAACACATACATTCTTTTGCTATACATTTACAACAGGGAAAAAGTACAACTATCTAAATATCAAATAGCAAGGAATTAATTAAACTACTATGCATCAATATGAGGGAGTACTACATGAAACATTATAAAGTAAAAAAAGTAGGGCTACCACATAAATACAGTTATCTCATACTAGACAAAGGCGCCATAAACACACTGAAGAAAAGATAGTTTCTTCAACAAACAGTGCTGGGAAAACTGGAAATCCATATGTAACGAAATTAAATTAGACCTCTATCTCTCACCCTGAACAAAATTCTACTCAAAGTGGGTCAAGGACCTAGGCATTAGATCAGAGACCCTGCGCCTAATAGAAGAAGTAGTAGGCCAAATCTACATCATGTCAGCTTAAAAAACCAAATTCTTCAATAAGACTCCTAAAGCACAAGAAGTAAAATCAAGAATCAATAAATTCGATGGTATTTCTAAGGAATCTCAAACTAAAAAGCTTTTTCACAGCAGAGGAAACAATCAAAAACATGAACTGTGAGCCTACAGAATGAGAGAAAATCTTTACCACCTGCACCTCAGATAGAGCATTAATCTTCAAGATATACAAAGAACTCAAAAAACTTAACACCAAAAAAAACCAACAAACAAACAAACAAAAAAAACACAACAAAAAAATCCAATCAATAAATGGGCAAAGGAAATGAACAGACACTTCACAGAAGAAGAAATATGAACGGTCAACAAATACACAAAAAAATGTTCAACATCTCTAGCAATTACAGAAATGTAAATTAAAACTATACTGAGACCTCACCTCACTCATCAGAATGGCAATTATCAAGAATACAAGTAACAATAAATGTTGGTGAGAATGTGGGGAAAAAGATTCACTCATACATTGCTGGTGGGACTGAAAATTGGTACAACCACTCTGGAAAGCAGTATGAAGATTCCTTAGAAAACTTGGAATAGAACCACCATTTGACCCAACTATCCCACTCCTCGGCTTATATCCAAAGGACTTCAAATCAGCATACTACAGTGATGGCAGCCACATCAATATTTATAGCAGCTCAATTTACAATAGCTAAACTATGGAACCAACCTAGATGCAACAGATGAATACATAAATTGTTGTATATATACACAATGAAATACTACTCTATCATAAAGAAGAATGAAATTATGGCATTTGCAGGTAAATGGAAGGAACTGGAGATGATCATAAAATAAGTAAAATAAGCCAATCCCCAAAATACCATAGCTGAATGTTCTCTCTGATACTCACTCTGATACTCCGATGCTGACTCACAATAGGCAGAGTAGGGGGAGGAGTGGAAATTTACCAGATTGGACAGGAGGGAGTTAGGAGAACAGAGTGGGAGATGGGAATGGGAAAGACAGCAGAATGAATCAGACATAATATTATGTTCATATATGAATACATAACCAGTGTAACTCCATATCACGTACAACCACAAAAATGGTTGCTATATTCTATGTATGCATGATATGTCAAAATACATTCTACTGTCATGTATAACTAAAAAGAATAAAAATTTTTTAAAAAGAAAATATTAAAAAAAAGTAGGGTTACAAAATAGCACCCTATAATTCTATTTTTGTAATCTCTTACATGTACAAATATTTTGGCCAAAACAACAACAAAAAAGTGAAAATATGTATGCCAAAATGAACAGTGATTATTTCTCTGGGTGTTCTGATTATAAGTAATATTATAATATTACAAGTATATCCTATATAATAAGTATATCCTGTTGTTTACTCTCTATATTTTCTATGAAGAATATATTTATATATTCTTTATAAAAGAACAAACCTTTATAAAAGAAAACCTTTACAAAAGTTTAAAAGGCTTTTAAAAATATCTTGGGCTGGGATGTAGCTCAGCAGCAAAGTGTTTGCCTCACATTTGCAATGCCCTGGGTTCAACCCCAGTTCGAAAAAAGACACACACACACACACAAAAACACACAAGAACCCCACCATAAAAATATCTTATGACAACAATATGAAGCCAAAAGCTAAGCACATTTGATAACTCAAAAATTCCTATTTTAGAAGTTCATTTATCTTACCTCTAAGCCATAAATCCTCACTAAGAGAATCTGCAAAAGCACGTGCCCCCAGGTCACCAACGAGGGAGTTGCAATTCAGTGTGATGCGCCTTAAGCCAGCCATGCAGTCAAGATCTGGTCTCCTATAGCGAAGGCTCTCAGCCCAGGTTTCTTCATGCCTTCTCATGGTCTGATACTTCAAAGATTTAACAGCGTGAAATTAAATGCTTAAATAAGGACACAGGAAAACTAAAAGGAAACTAAGTACAGCTGATTTTGTCAGTGTCTTACACACACACACACAGTATATTTGCTGGAACAATCATCCTGCCCTTAGTATATTAAACAGTACATTCTGACTTAGGGGTCCAGTGATCCAGCTTGCAGTCTGCCACTGAATAGTTGTGCAACTCTTGCCACTGGATGACCTGTTGCTGATCAGTCATGTAAACTGACAATTCAATTAACTTTTAAGAATTTTATTTTCCTTATGTGTTAAGGCAAAGAAGTAGTTCTAAACTCTACCATTGCTGAACCTCTAAATTCCCTAGGCACTTGACTGGGCGTCCCACAGGTAAATATTTTATAATGTGATGCATTTATTAAGCTATACATATGAAGTTCTATACAGATTTTATATACATTATAAGATACAAAAACAACAGATATCTTTAAATGATACAAAAATAGAGAGGCTCAAATACTTTGTTCTCTTACCCAGTGGATCTCATGTCCTTATTAGGACATGCAGATCAAGTTTAGAGGCCTGGAATAAGCAAGGCCAGTCTGACATGCCTTAGGAAATCAATGGTTTGATTTTTAACCACAAGCATTATCTTAAAGACATAACCAGTTCTTTATATTCATAGAAGTTTTAGTAACAGGGAACACTGATCGTAGAAGAAAAAATCTTAGTACAATCTTGAACAACAAAAAACTCAAAGCTCCTAGCATTCTAAAAGGAAATTTGTTAATGTCATTTCTCTATTAAGAATAACTATAAAAGCAAAAAGAGGAAATAACAGCAAGCAATTACATATTGCTACTAGTTATGTACAAGGAACTATTTTAGACAAATAAGATCATTTAATCCTCAGAATGACCAAAGAAAGCAAGTTTTCTTATTATATATATTTTATAGAGATGTTAAGAAATCTGCCCACAGTCACAAGGTATTAAATGGGAAAGCAAGGATTTTAACCTAGGCCATCTGGTTTCAGAATTCACACTCTACCATTATTTATTTCAAGGGTTAGAGGACTTGCTCTATAAAGGTCCAAAAGTAAACATTTTCAGCTTTGCTGGTCAGACAGTAGCTTTCAGAAGTACTCAACACTTCTGGTATAGGTTGAAAGTAGCCATAGTTACTATGTGAACAACTGGGCAAGGTTGTGTTAAAAAAAAAAAAAACTGGTGACAGGCTAGATTTGATCCATAGATCATAGCTTGCCTATCCCTGATCTGTACCATCAAACTATAAAAAAGATTTCATGTCAAATTATCAAGTAATTGTAGGCCTAAATATAGTAGTTACAACCACTATAAAGTTATTAAGGCACCATTAAAATCATTTTTTTAAAAAACCATGTTTATAAAAATGTTAAGATGATTTTTATTGGTTCATAAATTACAACAGTTAACATTTGAGTTACTGAAGTAATACAAATACTATAATGCACAAAATTTCTTTCAGTGCCCAAAACACATGTTCAATAACTAAAAATAAATGAAAGTATAATTCATAATGCATTATACTTTAAATCTCATCTAAGATTAAGTGCATATCTTTACTAAATGGTAAAACCCCAAGCTAAACATAGGTCGCATTCTTTCAATAGAATGATAACTACAATCAACCATATGAATCACAAGATAAAAATCATTGCCATCTCATATCAAAGTATTACTGTGCTTCAAACACAATACATTTTCACAAACTTCTGCATACAAAGTCACCTTTAAGATCTTGGCCATGTGATCTGCTCCCTGCCATGTCAGACTACACCCAGTGAAGTTGACTGTCTTAAGAGTGATAGAGTTCTTTATAGCTTGACAAATAACTAAAAAGAAGAAAAAAAGACACATACAATAAGCCAAAGAGCCTATCAACCTGGTCAATCCTTTTTGGGCTTTTTTGTTGGTACCAGGGATGGAACCCAAGGCCACTTAACCACTGAGCCACATCCCCAGCCATTTTTACCTTTATTTTTTATTTTGAAACAAGGTCTTGCTAAGTTGCTGAGGGTGGCCTCCAACTTGCAATCTTCCTGCCTCAGCCACCCAAGCTGCTGGTATTACAGGTATGTGCCACCACACCTGGCCTCAACTTTCTCGAGTCTATTTTAGTTTATAGCTGTATTCTTAAAATCACTCTCTATACTCTTTCCAAAAACTAAAGGGTTGGTACATTCTAAAATATGTTTGTGACAAAGTGTTATTACTAGTTTACAGCAATAATGTAATTCTATGAGATGCTAAAATTGAATACTCTCTATTCCCAATCACATAGTATATTGTTTTTGAGTCATCTGAAAGAAAAAGCATTAAAAAACACGATTTTTTCTATTTTTATTTCCAAGGACATACTTTGATCTTGATCATCAATTTAAATGTCAACTATAAACCCAGAGTTACATCAGATGCTTTTATTAACATAATTAGGTGGTATACCAAAGCACCTAATATACAAGAGCAATAGAAGATAGAAGATCTTAAACTCTGTTCTTTCAAATTGAAATACAAGCTTCTTTATCCCTCCAAACCATGATTTTACATATTGAACACATACCAATTCTTCAGGACCTCAATCAACTGTTGACCTCTGTAATTATCTCCATCACCAACGCTCTCCCCACCAAAGTTTGCTGGTCTTTTATATGCTCCCATAGTGCTCTGATTTTCTATTGTAGCACATACCACAGTGCATTAAGACTGCATTTACCCATTGAAAGATAATGATTTTTTTTCCTTTACATCTTGCTATTGCCCTTCCCATAAATATTTCTTAAAAGGAAAACCATAAAAGATGAATAAACACAAAAAAACAGAATACCAGACAGAAGAGGTTTGTGTGGTTTGTGGCTTAACACAACCTCAAGTTACTTCAGAGAGTATTTAACACGACAAGCTTTCATGGTAGAAGTGATAATGGATCGAGATATAGAGAGGCACAGGAGGCAGCTCAGACAGAGGCAGCAGCTAGGAAAAGGTACAAACAGGGATTATTAATATGGCATATAAGCAAACATGAGACCAGTCTGATGGGTCAAAAGTTAAACAAGATTTAAACTCACTTTCTAAACCTCCATCTCCAATTGGACAGTTTGCAAGAGACAGGTGCACCAAAGAAGTCGATTTATTCAATCCCTTTAATAGGAGAAAAGAGTTAAAAAACTTATTGAATACTTTCCCCTACAAAACAACTATGAAACGTTTGCAGGCCACATCGAAAAAGGCTTACCTTTGTTAACACAATTAAATCCCTCTCTCTCAGAACTAGTCCATTTAACTCCAGGTTCCTTAGCACATTTGATGCACTTAAACAGCCTTTAAGAGCTTTACATAACTGGAAGGTCACATCTTTGGATCTTATAGCAGGAACACGGCTTCTGCAAACTTTATTTATGTCAGAACCTAAAGCAAAGTTATTGTAAAATTAGCAATCTCAATAACACAATTTATCACTAAAAAACATCACGCCTATAATCCTAGCGGCTCGAGAGGCTGAGAGAGGAGGATCACAAGTTCAAAGCCAGCCTCAGCAAAAGCGAGGCACTAAGCAACTCAGTGGGACCCTGTCTCTAAATAAAATACAAAATGAGGCTGGGGATGTAGCTCAGTGGTTGAGTGGCCCCGAGTCCAATTCCCAGTACCTCCCACCCCACAAGAAAAGCAAAAAACATCTATTCAGTGTTAAGGCACAGACAAGAACCATGTCCTTAAAAAGTTCTTGTAAGGAAAAGCACAAGAACTCAAAATCACATGAGGTATAGAAATACAAACCATATATATAAAGGTTCTTAAGATGGCAAAGAAATTGCACCTAAGGGATAGCTTCAAGAGAATACTGATATTAAATCTAGAAAGATTAAAGTGGGGTTAGAGTGGATACTGTATTTTTCCACAGAGGAAGTCGCATGTGCAAAGGGAACTGTGCCTGACACCTGCTGGGCACTGTCAATGCTGCAGGTGGGATGACCACTCTACAGGGGTTGAGGAGAAGAGTTGGAAATTAAAAAAGAAGGCAGAAGCAAGCCTGGAAAAAAGTTGTCTTTTATCTCCTGATGAAGACCAGGACTACCATACACTAAGTATGTTCCTGGCATGTTAAAAAATGTCTCACCGTGGGAGGACCAATTAGATAAAAGGAAGAATTTCAAAAAGGCACCTGCTTTAGATTAGAAAAAATACCCCTTCCTCAGGGATAACTAGCCCCATGAGGCTTGGCATAACACAACTCAGATTTCAGTACCTTTAACAAAACATAAGCTGTGCCACCAATCAAAAAGTCCATCTCAACATCCTTCATTGGTTCCTCACAGCCTTCAGGATAAACACTGAACACATGACCTATTTAGCCTTCATCAGTCTCAACTCTCTCTGCTCTTTCTCAAACTCTAAATTTCAGTCCTGTACCCCAGCTTGCTATATTCTCTATTCCAATTCTATAAAACTGTTTCTTCCTGTCATATGGCTGGTCTCTACACATCCTTAAAAAGGAGGGCACCTCCTCCAAAAAGTCTTCCTTGAACCTCCCTTTTCCATTCTCTGTGCTCTGCAGCACCAGGGCTCACTTCTTCCACAGCACTAACCCAGGTGCTTGTGCTTACTTGCTGTCTCTCCCAATAGAAAGGGATATCATCTGGGGCAGAGGCACACTAAGCTCATTGTAGTGCCAGGACACTTTACACACATGACCTGCTTTAATCCTAAGAACTCACTTAGAGTTGCTTTAATACCTTTTTATAAGTGTGAGAATTGTAGTTCAAAAAGTAATTTGCCTCAGATCACACAGAATGTAAGCTCTGGAGTTCAATCCCTAGGCTACCTCTAACATCTATCTGTATACGTTCCTTATATAATACTACTCTTTAAAAAATATTTTTTTTAAACAAGATCTCTATTAAAAAGATATGAAGAGGGGCTGGGATTATGGCTCAGTGGTAGAGCGCTTGCCTCACATGCGTGGGGCACTGGGTTCGATCCTCAGCACCACATAAAAATAAATAAAGATATTTGTGTCCATCTACAACTAAAAAAAAATCTAAAAAAAAGATATTAAAAACAAGATATGAACAGACATGTTGGGTGACAAACTTTTTTGCTGCTTTGCATATGTCCATGAATGAACATGAAAGCACCACAAATACCGATTTGGGGGTTAAATTTAAGCATGGTGAATGTACAAATACAGAAGCTGCAAATAATGAGAATCAAGTATACAAGATGCTAAAAAAAAATGTTTTCCCTAATTGATAGGAAATGGACCGCCTTTTGTTTCATAACATATTTTTCCTTCCTTTTTATTTTCAACTGTTTTCTACTTTTCTGCATTAAGCTTGTAATTAAGGATAAGAGAGGATTTTAAATTTAAGGTTCAAAAAAGAAAGAGAAACTAGGGACAAAAGCATTAAGGGGAAACACTTAGCCTAGTAGACCATCCTAAATATATCCTGTGGGGCACAGAGTTTGTTATCCTCACTTGTGTCCCCACATCAAAACTTTACCATTCCTCCAGCCAACTGCCTGAAGGGGGCAAAACTACAAGGGGCATCTGAGCTAGCCTCTAAAGCATATATCAAACATTCACACAAAGCAGATTAGGCTGGATTCATAGATTTACTTTCCCCATCACCTTTAACAAAATCTCTTCTATACTCATTTGATGGTTACTAATGGGAAGATGTGAGCCTCTTTCCGGTCAACTTAGCAAATATGATTTGAGTTCCTATAATGTACAAAATGCGGTGCTAAGTACTAGAAGGAATAACAGCATTTTATCACATGTTGTCATTCACCTGTTTTCCGAATAATCAGAGTCTGGATTTCTAATTACACTACCCTACATTTGTAAGTGGCTAATATTTGTAAAGGGCTTTACAAAATTCTTACATACACATTTTTTTTTAATGCAGAAAAGGGTTGTTGGAATATATTAATTTCCCAATCGCTTCCCGTTTTTTTGTATCAGGCAAAATAAAGACATTGAATGAAAGAGGTAACAACTGTCCAAGATTTAATGATGTCCCAAATTGTGCTAAGCGTTCTGCAAACATTATTAACTCAGGGAATCCTTGCAACCACTTATCCTCGATCTTCTTATTGAGTCCATGCTACGGATGAGAACACAGAGACCTTAAATAATTCGCCCAGGTTCGCCTCACTGGAACAGCACACATCCTCCAGCATAAAGCGTCTCTCCTAAGGCCCAGGCTCCTCCACCTAGGACCTATCTAAAAACCCATTTAGCAGCACCCACCGAGGAGCACTGGAAGCGGGAACTACAAACCTGTTTCACCAAGCCACGGCTGGAAGAAGCTCTTGATGGAAATCAAGGGCAGATCTTTATTAATCTTGAGAGTGCTCAGAAGGGGCGCCCAGTCCACCACGCGCAGGCGGTCGGCATTGAAGTCAAGCACACCCTCCCGGAGGCAGGTGCGCACGGCGGGCAAAGGTACCGAGTCCTGCAGCGCGCACAGGTACTCATAGTGCGAGAAGAAGTCTGCTGCGCTGTCACGCCGCAGTTTCACCGAGTCGATCATGGCCAGAGGGCGGCCAGAGGCTATCCCGACCGCAGAGACCACTCCCGCTCCCAACAGGAGCCCCGGATCCCGCCCAGCCGCTCCGTTACCCACCGCCGGGAGGCTGCGGCCCCGTACAGTGAGCAGGAGCGGCGGCTCAGCCAGAAGACCAAGGCCAGGGTCCCCAGGCTAGGCCGGAGCCTCCACACCGCCTTCCCGCGCTGCCTCCCGCTCCGCGGCCGGGGCCGTTGGCGTCCGCCTCACCGACATCTGCGGCGCGAGACCGCAGCTCAAGCCGGAGGGGCGGGTTCCGGCGGGGTGGTGTGCGTAGACGTTAGCGCGCTTGCGTGCGTGTGCACGCAGACCACGCCTTCCAAAGGGGCAGGGTCTGAGGCCAGGGAGGTTGGCCAAGCCCAGAAATAATAGATGGTTGCAATAAAGGGTTTACTGATTGATATGAATAAATATGTGACATGGATGTAGCAAGCCATTTTTAAAACATGGTCTAGTCCTGCTGGGCGCGGAGACGCATGCCTGTGATCCCAGCAGCTCGGGAGGCTGAGGCAGGAGGATCACAAGTTCAAAGCCAGCCTCAGCGAAAACGAGGTGCTAAGCAACTCAGTGAGACCCTGTCTCTAAATAAAATACAAAATAGAGCTGGGGATGTGGCTGTGTGGTCCAGTGCCCCTGAGTTCAACTCCTGGAAACACACCCACCCCACCCCACCCCCTAAAATAAAAACATGGTCTAGTCCTTGGGTAAATTATTAGGAGGTTTTCAATTACTGATTTCCTGGGAGTCAACTATACTCTCTCAATAGAAAAGTTAAGATGAGGAACTTCCCAAATCCACATGTAAATCAAGTGGCTTTAGTGTTGTTTTCTCTCTTTTCTTTGGAGCAGATAAAGCTAGAATTTAACTTAGTTATTATTCTCAGTATTAGTGTTTGTTTTGTTTCTGGTTTTTGGTACCGGGGATTGAACTCAGGGGTACTCGAACACTGAGCCACATCCCCAACCCTATTTTGTGTTTTATGTAGAGACAGTCTCACTTAGTTGCTTAGTGTCTCCTAGTTGCTGAGGCTGGCTTTGAACTCGTGATTGTCCTGTTTCAGCCTCCCAAAGTGCTGGGATTACAGGCCTGCGCCACTCAGTATTAGTTGTTTTTTTTTTAAATATTTATTTTTTAGTTGTAGGTGGACAGAATATCTATATTTTTATTTTTATGTGGTGCTGAGGATCGAACCCAGTGCCTCATGCATGCTAGGCGAGCACGCTACCACTGCGCCATAACCCCAGCCCCTAGTTTTTAATGTTAATTATAAGTTAAAGTGCAAATGTGTACTTGTGGGTGACTTCTGTGTCACGGAAAGCAGATCATTTATTTCCAATAGAGTCTTTTTTAAAAAGTTACATTTATGTTAAGTGAAACAGTTATTGAAAATAGTTCACTATCAGGAAAATTAAGAATTATACGCTTTTGTATTGGAACATTTAATTGTATATAAAATGCATCACCTTTGACAGAAACAAAATGAACTCTGGGAAGTAAACATAACAGTCTGTTCCAGTTTTTTTAAACAAAAAACTAAACTCCTGAGGAAAGTGTCTGTGCTTGCAGTAGTCAGGACAGAGACTTAATCAATAAGAGATATATAGCCAGGCGCAAACCTGTAATCCCAGCACTTAGGGAGGCTGAGACAGGAGAATCGTGAATTCAAAGCCAGCCTCAGCAACGGCGAGGCGCTAAGCAACTCAGTGAGACCCTGTCTCTACATAAAGCACAAAATAGGGCTGGGGATGTGACGGCTCAGTGGTCGAGTGCCCCTGAATTCAATCCCCGGTACCAAAAAAAAGATAATAAGGGATATATGAACAATGGATTGTCATCCATTAAATCTTTTGTGTCTCTGTCAATTTCTACAAATAACACTTAATTTCTGTAGTTTCTAGTTGCCCCACATACTTGTTGGCAAATTGTCAAGTGTTACATAAATTCAGTACTTTATTGTGTTTACATTGAATCATTTTGTTTGGTATTGATGATGATGATAGCTAATTCTGGTAATTAATACCGTATCCTAGGCATTATTTTTAGGCAATAAGTACAAAGTTATTTCCTTTTCCTAGCATCTCCTCAAAAAATATGCTATTGTAAATACAGTTTACAAATGAGGGCACTGGGGAACAGAGATGTTAAGTAGCATACAGCTCAGTCGGTATAAGAACTCTGAGAATTGGCCTCAGAACCTGTAATTGTAACCCCTCTCTAGACCAATGACCATCTTCCTGTCAGGCTTTAGACATTATAGCATTCCTCTTTTACCCGCTGATTTCTGAAAATTACAACCCACTACCAACATACACACACACAAACATACACACGTGCATGCATGCACAGACACATATTCCTCTAAAATTCCTCAGATATGGCTACAGTGATGACTTTTCCATGCTCAAATTAAAATATATAGTAAACATTCATATATCCACCAACCAGTTTGAAATGAAACATTACCACTCCCGTTGAAGAGCCCTGTATGACTGCCTTCTGAATCACAACTGCAGTACCCTCTGACCCTGAGATAATTGCTTTTGTGAACTTGCAATTCATCCTTGCAAGTTTTATATTTCTGCTACATTTGTAAGTAAACAGCATGTAACATTCTAAGTTTTTGCCTACTTTTTTTTTTTTTTTTTGGTACAGGGATTAAACTCAGGGGCATTCGACCTTGAGCCACTAAACCCTATTTTGTGTTTTATGTAAAGACAGGGTCTCACTGAGTTGCTTAGTGCTGAGCAACTTGCTGAGGCTGGCTTTGAACTCGTGATTCTCCTGTCTCAGTCTCCCAAAGTGCTGGAATTAGCCACACCCAGCTAAGTTTTAGCCTACATTATTGTTCCCTTTGCTAGGTTCTTACTTGAGTTCATTCATTTTCCCTGCTATATAGGATTCCCATATAGCAACATAAATAATTCACGTTTCTATTTTCCTGTTGTTGAAAAATTTCAATCTTTTCCAATTTTCATTTCTCTTGCTTTCTAAATGTTGGTGTTCTTTTGGTTTCCATCCTCAGCCTGTACCTCTTCTGACATTTGGCAGTTTCTCTTGCTGATTTTAATCTCTGGATCCATTTGAACTTCCCCCTCAACACTAATGGATTCTGACAAAGATCTCTCTCTCCAAACATCAAATCTTGAGAATGCCAAAGATTACTCATTACACTCAGAATCAGATCTGCATTCCTTAGCTTGGCATTTAAGCACCTTCATAACTGGAGGTGCTTATTTCTTACTATGTTCTTCCCTACGTGTCTTCTTTAGACACACAGAACTGCTTAAAGTTTCTGATATTGTCATTCCTGCCCAGGCCTTTAATCATGCTACTCCTTAGTGGTCTAACTTCAATTTTTTCCCCCAGCCTTGGCTTGTAGGATCCATCCCAGGGAGGCCTTTTTCTCCTAACACTCATCTCTCCTTGTTTAGTGCTTCACTTCTCTGCTCCCTGACGTTACAGAATCACACACTTAGTACATCTAAGCACAAGCATTTTTTTTAACATGGTTTTCCTTCCATAGTCAAGGACCATGTGTCATTCATGCTTGTATTCCCTAAGCCAATCCAGCACAGTGTTAGTACAGAGGAAGTACTGGATGATGACTAATAATTGGAACAATGTCCTCTATTCACCTCACAAGTTATCATAAGCACCTTGTGGCTGGTGCCTATGGACATAGCTCAGGGAAGGCTTCAACATATTCATTAATCATTTAACATTTTAATTTATATTTATTTTTCCTGAGCTTACTTATTTTCACTGTGGCAAGATTTCTGTTACAAGATTGTGGCAAGACTGTGGCAAGATTGCCTAACAATCTCTTCTCCATTTCAATTAAATTATGGCTTAGTAATGGTTTTATTTCTTCTTTGGGCATCTGGTGGGTTTGTTCACCCTCATGTTTCCCTGAACACTGTGAATGAAAGGTGCCTCTGCTCAGCATCTCTGGGACCCTCTGAGAAGACAGTCTCAAACCTGGCCCAATACAAAAATGCCTTGGCCTCCCTGCAGGTGATGACTTGGAAGTGACATGCTACTGGGCACTATGAGAGATATGCTCTCCTCTTTTAAGGGGTCTAGTGACTGAATGCTGGTCACAATACAGCTAAAAGGCATCATGTTACCTCTTAGTCACTGTACTCTACTCAGGGTTGATCTTGACAACATTTTGCTTGACTTCCTACACACTTTTCTTTCCACTGAACCACAATGCTCATGCCCTCTGCTCATCTCTGGAGTTGACCCTCTTGATACCTGCTCCAGAGAAGCAGGTTTTGTTGGATGCAGTCTCAGAGAATGTCTACCTGGCCAACAGCATCATCTCTCTTAATTTAACTGACATGTGGTCACTTTTCATTTTTCTACTCCCTTTCTTATGGGATATTCAGAGCGTCTATCCCAAATCTTCCACTATTTTCATGTTGCCACTGGACTTCATTCTAGCACAGGGTTTACTTTTCTTTCCTTCTCTCTTGGTGGTGCTGGGGATTAAACCTAGGGTTTGTGCACACAAGGCAAGCACTCTACCAATTGAGCTATAGTCCCAGCCCTGGACTTCATTCTAAATCCCTGCTCTCTCACCTGAAGAGGACATTGCTTATTTTAACAAGACACAAACTTCCTTGTCTTCTTTCTTCTCACTCTAGTTACCTTTCAAACTGTGCTCTGCAATGCAGCCACCACCACCACCTCTTCAAATCCTTCTGAGATTTCCCATTGCTCTTAAGATAAAGACAAAACTCACAACCATCTCCACCCCAGCATGGAGCCACACACTGGCTGCTGGTTGAGAACTACTACTGTTCTCGTAATATAAGGAGCTCACTTCAGAGTGCAAATCACTTTTGCATTAAGGCAGTGCAGCAGGCTTTTTCAGAACAAGATTTTCTTGATAAAAGAAGCAGTGTGCTGACTTACACATTCTACCACAAGCTTCTTACCACCTTTGGCACTGGCGCTTGAACTAGCACTAGTCTACAGAGTGCTGCATCCTCTGGACATGTCAGGACATAATCTCTGCAGCATCGTCTTGTACCCTAGTTCCTTCCATTCTCAGTAGTCCAGCCCACCATGATCTCATTTCAGGCCCACTTACTTACATCAGCCTGTTGTCCATGCTGTGCCCCCTGCAGATGATGTCCTTCCTTTCCATCTGCACTTAATTCACACCCTATATCTTTTTCAGTTCACATGTCGCCTTGTCAAGGCAGCATTTCTTCGTTTCCTCCCTGATTCATCATATCTCCCACCATAAGCTCTTACAACATGTAACTCTCACTCATAATCTTCATCCCATTTCACAATCATTTTAAGGTAAATATTTACTATACCATACATGGAGAAGGGATTGTGCATGTTTTGCCTACTCTTGTGCCCCAGCAACTAGCTGCCAGTATCTTACTGACAATATCTGTCAAGCAAATAAATGAACTCTACAATTAATCACCAGGACCCATAGGTTTATCCTGTTTAGCCTCTCTCATGCTCCTCCCTTACCTCTATTTGCATTGCTATTACCTGAGTTCCACACCATTTACTATTTTCCACCTAGAATACAATTATTGCTTCAGAGAACAGAGTGTTTTCTACATTCAGGCTCTTCTATCGTTTACTATACCTCCACAGGTTCCTTGATTATGCCATTGTTCCGGAGCCTTTCCTGACTCTCATTGCAAACAGAATGTAACCCAAACTCTCAAAATTGACATTCAGAACACTCCACAATCTGACTCTCCTGTCTCTTTTGTACAGTGGGTCTAATTATCTCTACATCT
The DNA here is from genome assembly GCA_004024805.1 of Geosciurus inauris. NCBI lineage: Eukaryota > Metazoa > Chordata > Mammalia > Rodentia > Sciuridae > Geosciurus > Geosciurus inauris. Next base: position 49,863 of record PVHX01004938.1, on the reverse strand, counting down.
TTGCCCCCTTCCATCTCTGTCCATTAAAATACACATTCTTCCAGCCACTATCCTTATGCCTACCACTCTGGGAAAATTTCACTGAGAATCCAAGAAAAATATAGTTCCTTTCTCTCCTCTGAATTTGCAGAAAGTTTAACAGAACACATCTGAAACTTCCAAGACGCATGTATATCTTATCTCTTCCTCTGGAATATAAACTGTCCACAAGCTGGGATCTCTGTCTGTATTATGCACATAGTCAACCTTATCAGTAAATATTGGGTGAGTGAATGAGTCCCCATGAGAATGTGTTCACTGACTCTTTCTTTTTCCTCTTCAAAGATCCTATAAGAGAGGGTTAGGTTTGGACAATGTGCTGCTTCATAGTAACACAATACCCAAGCTCACAGAGTTGCAAATAGCTGCTAAGAGCATCCCTGTAACTCTTTAAAACAGTGTATTCTCCCTCTCAAGCAGAGAGAGAAAGATCCAATATTTATTAAGTGCCTTCGTTCCTTTGGTATTTAGAGGCACTGAATTGCACCAGGATTGTATACTGGGTGAAATGTTCATATTGATTGTAATTTTCTCCAGGGAATACCTGTTATCTACAGAGATATTCCATTACATTTTTTCTTCCTTTTAGATACACACACACATACACGTGCACACACACACACACACACACACACACACACACCATTTTTTGTTACATACAAGAAGAAACTGAATAAAAATGACTTTGCCTTACATTTAATACAAGTTTAGGGAGGTATTTTATGTTGCATTACCAAATTTACTTGGGGAATCTTTAACCATATGAAATGTGTTGAGGAGGTAACAGAAGTTCAAGAATTCTCAAAATTTCTAAGTACAAGCTAGCTTCACATGCAGGCATGGTAGCAGCCATGCATTAGTCAGTTTTTTGTCACTGAGACCAAAAGATTTGATAAGAATAACTTATAGGAAGAAAAGTTTACTTTGGCTCACAATTTCAGAGGTTCAGTTCGTAGTGGGTCAACTCCATTGCTCTGGGCCTGAGGTGAGGGAGACTATTATGGCAGAAGGGCATGGTGGAGGAGCACTGCTCAGTTCATGACAGCCAGCAGAGACAGAGAGGTGGCAGGGACAAAATATAAACCCCAAAGGTAGTCCCCCAGTGTCCTGCTTTCTCTAGTCACATCCTAGCTGCCTATAGTTAATCCATTCAAGTGTATTAATCTACTGATTAGGTTACAGCCCTCATGATCTAACCATTTTACCTCTGAATATTCTTTTTTTTAAAAAAATTACTTTTAGTAGTTGATTGACCTTTATTTTATTCATTTATTTATATGTGGTGCCGAGACTCAAACCCAGTGCCTCACACATGCTAGGCAAGTGCTCCACCACTGAGCCACAACCCCAGCCCTGAACATTCTTACATTGTCTCACACATGACCTTTTGGAGGACACCTCATATCTGTGTAACAATGATTTTGAGGATTTCATATTAGTCGGCTGTTGCTGCCATGATGCTGTGAAACAAGCATAAGACTCAGTGATATGAACAAGAAGATTGTAATGATTATTTTAGACTTCTGGATGGCTGGGTCTTGCTCCATGTTTTGGTTCAGTATGAGGTCTGTTCCATACATCTCACTCTGGGGCCCAACTATGGGAGTGTGGAGACATTGGGCCAAGGTGGGTGAGGGGTCCACTTCAGTTCCTCTTGGCCGTGCCGTGAACATGGCTGCCCCCTTACCTCAAGTTTTATTGCCGAGAATCCGCCTTCCAGTGTACGTGGTAGCTGAATCATGTCTATGTAGTACAACAAGTGAGCCCTCGTGTTGATGGTTGCTGAAACTCAAGAGGTAAGTCCAATTGGGCAAGCTCATATAAAACATTCACTGACCACGTCTGCCACATTCCAAGAGCTGAAACATGTCACAAGTTCACAAAAACAAAACAAAAGAAGATTGCTGACTAAAGTAATTGTGTAGATAATTATAGAAAAGTATACTTTCAAATTTCTTCTCCTGTTTTTCTCAACTGGTTTTAAAAAGTATGTGCATAAATAATATGTTTATGTTTGGATTATTGTCCAAATAACGTATATAAATGTAGTGTATTTTACAATAGCAGCACAAAGGAGAGAGTGAGAACAAAGTTGGATCCAGGTTTTTATTGACATCAGATTGTACCTGGAATTCAGAGGGAGAAATGAAGAGAATCAGATATGATAAATAAATAGATTGGCTTAAATTCTATAAATGTTCTCCTCTTAGCTTATGATTATATAAAGAAATAATAATAAAAATGTACTGTTGGGGGGCTAGGGTTATGGCTCAGTGGTAGCATGCTTGCCTAGTACATGTGAGGCACTGGGTTTGATCCTCAGCACCACATAAAAATAAAATAAAGATATTCTGTCCACCTACAACTAAAAAAAAAATGTACTGTTGGATGTATAATATGTACAAATGCAATAAAAACAAAAAGGGGGAAGAAATGGAACTACATAAGAATACAGTTTTTATATTTCACTATAATGAAGTTATTATAAATCTGAATTAGATTCTGATTAGATACATTTTATAAGCCTTAAAACCACTATTAATTCCAAAAATACAGCTAGAGATCATTAAACAATTATTATACTAGAAAATATCTGCTAGATAGGTTCCAAGATGGCAGCCTAGAGGGACATGGGGTTCCTAGTCCCTCCAGGACTGGTGTTTAAAGTAGTGGAAACACTGTTTCTCAGCGAATTTTTAGAGGACACCTGACAGCTGCCTCCACACAGATCTCTACTTGTGTGCCCACAGGGCTGCCAGGCTCTTGGATCTGCAAAGCTAGAAGGAAAGATACACAAATAACATGAAAAAACAAGGAAAGAGAGTGTTTGCCCAAGACCTCACAGTCATGGACTCCAGTGTAGGACTCGGACCCGTGCAAAGCCTGCTCCTACACAGGATCCCTGGCTCCAGCACCCACACACGCCAAAGGACCTTGGGTCGCCCACCCATGCAGGATCCCTAGCTGTTGCTCCTGCGCAGGACTCCTGGCTGCTGCTCTTGTGTGGATCTCCATCTACTAGGGTGGAACCTCGCTGTTTGCTTATACTGGGGGGCGCAGGACAGAATCTGAAGACAAACTTTTACTTCAGCACAGCACACCACAGAGCTGCATCTCTGAACAATGCATCCAAGACCACTAACCAGTCCAACCCTTCACCCTATCTCTGAAGCAGATAGCTTCTTTGTGAGACTCTAGCTGCACCATTTTTCACCTGAGTGGGCAGATACCAGTAAGCAACAGACAACTCCACCTACTGGCAATGAAGAGAAGCAATCCTGTTTATTTACATTGAGACTTCATGTTTTTATTTTTTTCCCTGATATTCCTTTTTTTGTTCTTTTTCTCTTCTCTTTTCTTCCTTTTTTTTCTTCTTTTCTCTCTCTCGCTCTTTTCTCACCCTCACATCTCCAAAATTTGTGAAACCAAGTATTTTTTATGCATTAGGATATGGTAGACTGGGATATCTGATTAGTATACTGCAGTTTATTGCACAGTCTCATAACTTCCACCTGTACATGTTTTATTTTTCTTAATTGTTATGTCTCCTCGTTAGTTGTACTCTATTTTCTTCCTTCTTACTGGTCTTCCACAAATCTCTTTCTCTCCTTTTTACTAATAGCCAACATCTTTTGGATTCCTCTTTCATGCTTTCTAGGATCTAATAACTATATCCTCACTTCCTACTGCCCTAACATCCTATCCTACACCCTCACTTCTCTTTAGCTCACCAGCAGAAACTGTAGACTCTTGTGCAAACCTATTGTTTATATAGTAGATACTAGTTGAACTCATAATTTCTATATATTGTGACTAAGCCGTAAATGTATTTAGGAGCTATTAGGAGCTACATGGTTTGAAACTATATATTTTTTCTATTGAGATCTGTCGATATTGGTCTCCCCCTTAAAGGAGAGGTTTTGGAACCCTGTAGGGAAACTATAAGCCTATAGGATAAAAACTGTAACACCTTGGATCTGCAGAGCTAGAAGGAAAGATACACAAACAACATGAAAAAACAAGGAAAGAAAGTACCTCAAACAAAACAAGATACTACATTATTAGAATCCATGGTTAGCACAGCAGAAGAAATGTCAGAGAAGGAGTTTAGGATGTACATAATTAAAATGTTCTGTGACTTAAAGAATGATATAAGAGAGCAAGACCAGTCAGCAAAAGATCATTTTGATAAAGAGATACATAGGCAGATATAGGAAGCAAAAAATTACTTCAATAAGAAGGTAGAGATTTTGAAAAAGAACCAAACAGAAATCCTCAAAATGAAAGAAATAATAAACCAAATTAGAAACTCAATAGAAAGCATCACCAACAGATTAGATCACTTGAAAGACAGAACCTCACACAATGAAGACAAAATTTTTGTGTTGTTTTTTTTTGGTACCGGGGATTGAACTCAGGGGCACTCGACCACTGAGCCACATCCCCAGCCCTTTTTTGTGTTTTATGTAGAGACAGGGTCTCACTGAGTTGCGTAGCACCTCACCATTGCTGAGGCTGGCTTTGAACTCGCAATTCTCCTGTCTCAGCCTCCCTAAGTGCTGGGATTACAGGCTTGAGCCACCGCACCCGGCTTGAAGACAAAATATTTAATCTCGAAAATAAAGTTGACCACACAGTGAAGATGGTAAGAAACCATGAACAGAATATCCAATAATTATGGGATAACATTAAAAAACCAAATCTAAGAATTATTGGGATAGAGGAAGGCATAGAATTCCAAACTAAAGGAATGAGCAATCTATTCAATGAAATAATATCAGAAAACTTTCCAAATATGAAGAATGAATTGGATAATCAAATACAAGAGGCTTACAGGACACCAAATGTACAAAATCACAACAGATCTACACCAAGGCACATCATAATGAAAATTCCTAGCATTCAGAATAAGGAGAGAATCTTAAAAGCCATGAGAGAAAGGAATCAGATTACATATAAGGGGAAACCAATTAGGATCTCTGCAGACTTCTCAACCCAGACTCTGAGAGCAAGAAGATCGCGGAACAACATATACCAAGCACTAAAAGACAGTGGATGCCAACCAAGAATCTTATATCCAGCAAAATTAAGTTTTAGGTTTGATGATGAAATAAAAACCTTCCAAGATAAACAAAAATTAAAAGAATTCACAGCAAGAAAGCCGGCACTACAGAACATTCTTGGCAAAATATTCCATGAAGAGGAAATGAAAAACAACAATGAAAACCTGCAAAGGGATGAACTACACTAAAGGAAAGGCCAATCAAAGGAGAAACCCAGTCAAGTTAAAAACTAAGAATAACCCAAAATGTCTGGGAATACAAACCATGTCTCCATAATAACACTGAATGTCAATGACCTAAACTCAGCAATTAAAAGACACAGACTGGCAGATTGGATCAAAAAATAAAACCCAACAATATGCTGCCTCCAAGAGACTCATCTCATAGAAAAAGACCCTCACAGACTGAAGATGAAAGGATGGAAAAAAATCTGTCACTCACATGGACTGCATAAACAAGCAAGGGTTTCCATCCTCATATCAGATAAAGTGGACTTCAAACCAAAGTTAGTGAAAAGGGATAAAGAAGGTCATTTCATACTGCTCAAGGGAATCATACATTAACAAGACATAACAATCTTAAATATCTATGCCCAAACAATGGGGCAGCCATGTATGTCAAACAAACCCTTCTCAAATTCAAGAATCAAATAGAACACAACACAATAGTATTGGGTGACTTTAACACAACTCTCTCAGCACTGGATAGATCTTCCAAACAAAAACTAAACAAAGAATCTACAAAACTCAATAGAACAATCAATAATCTAAACTTAAGAGACATATATAGAATATTCCATCCTTCAACAAGCAAATACACTTTTTCTCAGCAGCACATGGATCCTTCCCCAAAATAGATTATATGTTATGTCACAAAGGAAGTCTTAGCAAATACAAAAAAATAGAGATACTACCCTGCATTCTATCTAACCACAATGGAATGAAATTAGAAATTAATGACAGTTTAAAAAAAAAGAAGCTACTCCAGCAACTGGAGACTCATTAAGATGCTATTGAAGCCGGGCGCGGTGGCGCAAGCCTGTAATCTCAGCACTTAGGGAGGCTGAGACAGGAGAATTGCAAGTTCAATGCCAGCCTCAGCAATGGCGAGGCACTAAGCAACTCAGTGAGACCCTGTCTCTACATAAAACACAAAAAATAGGGTTGGGGATGTGGCTCAGTGGTCGAGTGCCCCTGAGATCCATCCCCAGTACCCCCCCTCAAAAAAATGCTATTGAATGATGCATGGGTAACAGAAGACATCAGGGAGGAGATAAACAAATTCTTAGAAGTAAATGAGAACCCCAATACAACATATCAGAATCTCTGGGACACTATGAAGGCAGTGCTAAGAGGAAAGTTCATTGCATTAAGCTCATATATTCAAAGAAGTAAAAGTCAACAAATCAATGACATGACACTACATCTCAAAGCCCTAGAAAAAGAAGAACAAACTAACACCAAAAGAAGTAGAAGACAGGAAATAATTAGAATCAGGGCTGAAATCAATGAAATTGAAACAAAGGAAACAACTCAAAAAATTGACAAAACAAAAATCTTGTTCTTTGAAAAAATAAACAAAATTGACAAACCCTTAGCCACCCTAATGAAAAGAAGGAGAGAGAAAACCCAAATTACTAAAATTTGTGAGGAAAAAGGAAATGGCACAACAGACCCTGCTGAAATAGAGAGGATAATTAGAAAGTATTTTGAAAATCTATACTCCAGTAAAAATAGAAAACCCTGAAGACACAGACAAATTTTTAGAGACACATGACCTACCCAAACTGAACCAGCAGGACATTCATGACTTAAACACATAAATCACAAGCAAGGAAATAGAAGATGCCACCAAGAGCCTTCCAACCAAGAAAAGCCCTGGACCAGAGGGATTCTCAAATGAGTTCTGCAAGATCTACAAGAAGAACTAACTCCAATACTCCTCAAATTATTCCATGAAATAGAAAGGGAGGGAACCCTTCTAAACTTATTCTATGAGGCTACTATCACCCTGATACCAAAACCAGACAGAGACACATCAAAAAAGGCAAATTTCAGACCAATATCCCTAATGAATATAGATGCAAAAATTCTCAATAAAATTTTGGTAAATCGCATACAAAAACATATTTAAAACATAGTGCACCATAATCAAGTGCACTCGATTATTCATTCCAGGGATGCAAGGTTGGTTCAACATATGGAAATCAATTAACATAATCCATCACATCAATAGACTTAAAGATAAGAATCACATAATTTTTTCAATTGATGCAGAGAAAGCATTTGACACAATACAACACCCTTTCATATTCAAAACACTAGAAAAACTAGGGATTGTAGAAACATACCTCAACATTGTTAAAGCAATCTGTGCTAAACTTAAGGCCAACATCATCCTAAATGGAGAAAACTTGGAAACATTCCCTCTAAAAAGAGGAACAAGACAGGGATGCCCTCTTTTATCACTGCTATTCAACATCATCCTTGAAACTCTAGCTAGAGGAATTAGATAGGTGAAAGAAATTAAAGGGATATGAATAGAAAAAGAAGAACTCAAACTATCATTGTTTGCCGATGACATATTTTTTTTTTTTGGTACTGGAGATTGAACTCAGGGGTACTCGACCACTGAGCCACATCCCCAGCCCTATTTTGTGTTTTATGTAGAGACAGGGTCTCGCTGAGTTGCTTAGTGCCTCGCCATTGCTGAGGCTGGCTTTGAAATCATGATTCTCCTGTCTCAGCCTCTCTAAGTGCTGGGATTACAGGCTTGCGCCACCGCGCCCGGCTTGCCGATGACATATTATACTTGGAGGATCCAAAAAATTCCACCAGATAACTTCTAGAGTTAATAAATGAATTCAGCAAAGTAGCAGGATATAAAATCAATACCCATAAATCAAATGCATTCCTATACATCAGCAATGAGTCCTCTGAAAGAGAAATCAGGAAAACTACCCCATTCACAATATCCTAAAAAAAAAAAAAAAAAACCCTTGGGAATCAACCTAACAAGAGCAGTGAAAGACCTCTACAATGAAAACTACAAGACACTAAAGAAAGAAATAGAAGATCTTAGAAGATGGAAAGATCTCCCATGCTTTTGGAAAGGCAGAATCAATATTATTAAAATGTCCATACTACCCAAAGCACTATATAGATTCAATGCAATCCCAGTTAAGATCCCAACATCATTCCTTATAGAAATAGAAAAGGCAATCATGAAATTTATTTGGAAAAATAAGAGACCTAGAATAGCCAAAGCAATCCTTAGCAAGAAGAATGAAACAGGAGGCATCACAATATCAGACCTTAAACTATACTACAAAGCTATAGTAACAAAAATGGCATGGTACTGGCACCAAAATAGACATGTAGACCAATGGTACAGAATAGAAGACACAGAGACTAACCCACATAAATACAGTTATATCATTCTAGACAAAGGTACCAAAAATATACATTGGAGAAAAGATAGCCTCTTCAACAAATGGTGCTGGGAAAACTGGAAATCCGTATGCAGCAACATGAAACTAAATCCCTATCTCTCACCCTGCACAAAACTCAACTCAAAGTGGATCAAAGACAGGAATTAGACCAGAGACCCTGCGTCTAAATGAGGAGAAAGTAGGCCCAAATCTTCATCACGTCAGATTAGGCCCCGACTTCCTTAACAAGACTCCTAAAGTGCAAGAAATAAAAGCAAGAATCAATAAATGGGATGGATTTAAACTAAAAAGCTTCTTCTCAGCAAAAAAAAACCAATCACTTAGATGAACAGACAGCCTACATTCTGGGAGCAAATTTTTGTCACACACACATCAGGTAGAGCACTGATATCCAGGATATATAAAGAACTCAAAAAACTTAACACCTAAAAAACAAATAACCCAATCAATAAATGGGCTAAGGAGCTGAATAGAAACTTCTCAGAAGAAGACATACAATCAATAACCAAATATATGAAGAAATGTTCAACGTCTCTAGCCATTAGAGAAATGCAAATCTAAACTACTTTAAGATTTCATCTCACCCCAGTCAGAATGGCAGCTATCTAAAATACAAGCAACAATAAGTGCTGGCGAGGATGTGGTGAAAAAGGCACACTCAAACATTGCTGGTGGGATTGCAAACTGGTGCAACCTATCTGGAAAGCAGTATGGAGATTCCTTAAACAACTTGGAATGAAACCACCATTTGACCCAGCTATCCCATTCCTTGGCCTATACCCTAAAGACTTAAAAACAGCATACTACAGTAATGCAGCCACTTCAATGTTTATAGCAGCACAATTCACAACTGCTAAACTGTGGAACCAACCTAGATGGCCTTTAATAGATGAATAGATAAAGAAACTATGGAATATATACACAATAGAATATTACTGAGCAGTAAAAGAGAATAAAATTATGGCATTTGCAGGTAAATGGATGGAATTGGAGAACATCATGCTAAATGAAGTAAGCAAATCCCAAAAACCCAAAGGCTGAATGTTCTCTCTGATTAGTGGATGCTGATACATAGGGGGATGGGGGTGGGGAGCATGGGAAAAATGGAGGAACTCTGGATGGGACAGGGGGAAGGTAGGGGAGTGGAGGGAGAATAGGAGTAGCAAAAATGGTTGAATGAGATGGACATCACTACCCTAGGTGCATGTATGAAGACACAAAACGGTGTGACTCTGTCTGGTTTGCAACCAGAGAGATGGAAAATTGAGCTCTATATATGTATTATGACTTGAAATGCATTTAAATAAATTAATTAATTTAAAAAATCTTTTCAATATAAAAAAATAATAAAGGAGAAATAGAGCAGCAATAAGAAAAAGTCCCATAGGAAACAAAGGACAGAATGACAGATACAAATAGTACCATATAAAACTAAATGTGAATGCATTAAAGAACTCCAAAGCAAAGACTGTCAAGCTAGATTTTAAAAAGATCAAAGTGTCCATAGGAGATACACCTTAGATTCAAAGATACAAACATGTTCAAAGAAAGTGTGAAAAAACATATTTTCTGCAAACAGCAACCACAAGAATGCTGAACTGGCTATACTAATACCAAAAAACAAAAAGACTTTATAGCAAAAAAATGTTATTAGATATAAAAAGGGACATTGTACAGTGAAAAGCAGGTAAATCCATCAACAACACACAAAAATCGTAATCACATGTGCCCTCCCAAGAAACAAAAAGTCATGAAGAAAACACAACTGAAGGGAAAATAGATAATGTGACATTATTGAAGATTTCAATATCCCACTGTCAATAATGGGTAAAACAATTAGAAGACTGACAAGGATATAAAAGACTCAAATAATATTCTAAATTAATTAGACCTAACAAACATCAACAGAACACTCAACTCAACAGCAAATAAGCATTGAGAAAGTGCCCATTAAACTTTCTTCAGAATACACCATATACTAGGGCATAAGGCAGGAAATTGAAACCTTCATACATTGCTGGTGGGAATGCAAAATGGCATAACCATTTTGCAAAACTTTGAGAGTTCCTCAAAATATTAAACAGAGTTACCCTGTGACTCAGCAATGCCACTATTAGATATATATTCAAGAGAAATAAAGACATGTTAACACAAAAATTTGTACATAAATGTTCAAAGAAGTACATTTCTAATAACCCAAATTGGAAATGACCCAGATGTCAGTCTACTGATAAATCATAACTAAATATGTCAATGGAATATTATTCGGCCATTAAAAGAAAGATGTTGGTGCATGTTACAACATGAATGAGCCATGAAAGCACTATGCAAAGTGAAGGAAGCCATTCACAAAAGTTTGTATATTGTATGATTTCATATACAAAATGTTCAGAGTAGGCAAATCTGCAAAGACAGAAAGTAGAGTAGCAGTTGCCTAGGGCTGAGAGTTGGGGAGAATGGTGGATAACTGTTAATATATAATTAGTTTCTTTAGGCAAGATAAAAATCTACTGAAATTGGGTTATGGTGGTAAGTACATAACTGTGGATATCCTAACAACCAATACCATGTGGATGTGTGTGTGTTCATATATATATAAATACACACACACATATATAAATAACTATGGATGTAAGTATGGTATGTGAATTATAACTCAATAACTCAATAAGCCTGTTAAAATTATGACAAATGTTATACATTTGAAAATTCATCCAAGATTACAATTGTAGTTTTATGTCAAACTGTATCATTGAAGCTCACTCAAAGCCTTCTTTGTTACAGGAAATAAATATGGAAAGTGGGGGCTGGGGCTGTAGCTCAGTGGTAGAGCACTTGCCTAGCATGCGTGAGGCACTGGGTTCGATCCTCAGCACCACATATAAATAATAAATGAATAAAATAAAGATCCATCAACAACTAAAAAAAGTTTAAAAAAAAATAAAAATATAAATAAATAAATAAATATGGAAAGTGTTTGCAGGTTTTGCTGACTTTGAACATATGTATTCCAAAGATAAACCACCATCTACGAAACTAACCCTAGCACTTAATTGGTAAGAAGGGGATTCCAACCACGGTATCTGTACTGAAACTTGGGGCTGGGGGTGTAGCTCAGTGATAGAGTGCTTGCCTAGCGTATGTGAGGTCCTGCGTTCAATCCCCACTACTATCACCACCACCACCACCACCAAAAAAAAAGTATATATATATATATATATTTGTGTGTGTTTAAAACTATATATATAATGTATGTGTATATATATATACATACACATACATGTATATAAACACACACATATAAAACCTTTATATATTCCAGGATATAGGCAAAGGAGCAGCCTAAAAATATTCAAATTCTAAGGATGGCTATTTTCTACTTGTGGCAGATTATATTTTCCACAAAGGACCACACCAGTATTTTCAGTCCCTTCCTGAACTTTGCTACCCTCCTATAAGTTGTGTAAAATTCACAGGACCAGGAGAAGATGAATTAAGCCACTCGGCAAGGCTTTATTGGAAGGCGAGCCCTCGGACCATTTCCCCGTCCATCAGAGCGGGTCAGGAGAAATGGCGCCGGAGATTCCGTGCTTAGAGAATTTCAAGAAAACCCGGTCAGGAAGGGGAGGGGTTGGGTACAGGAAGAGAAGGCCATAGT
>PVHX01004938.1:0-37552 GCA_004024805.1 Geosciurus inauris | reverse complement strand
TGCGTGTCCACTAGTGACGTCACATCTGGCTTGCAGCTCTGCTGATCAGCTTCCTTATTTGGGCATCTTGGACCCTGACCAAACCTGACAAGTTGAATCTATTTACTTTTCCCTTAAAGTGATGTGGGACTTCATGGCTGTCTCATTGAATAAAATATAGCAGACATGAGTGTATGGGCTTCCTAGGGCTCTGTAGCAAACAGCCCCACACTGGATGGCTTAAAAACTCAGAAATCTAATTTCTTACGGTTTTTGATGCTGGATATAAAAAACCAAGGTGTCAGCAAGGCTGGTTCCTTCTGGACGCTCTGAGGAAAACTTTCCCATGCCTCTTTCCTAGTGCTGGGCTGGTGGTTGCTGGCAATCCTTGACATTCCTTGGCCTGTAGATCATCATTCCACTCTCTTACCACCATAGTCACATGGCATTCTTTCCTGTGTGTATCCCATATCCAAATTTTCCTCTTATAAAGACACTAGTCATTGAATTAGGGCCCACCCTAATCCAGTATGACCTCATCCTAACTTGATTACATCTGTAAAGACCCAATTTCCAAATTAGGTTACCTTCACCAGTACCAAGAGTTGGACTTGAACATATCTTTTGCCAACACAGAACAATTCACAATAGTTGAGTGATTCTAAGGTTAGATCATCAAAGGTAATCCAAATTCTGCCTGGATTTCTCTCTCAGAGGATGCTCACATTTGGAACTCAACCACCATTTTGTGAGGAAGCCTAGGACATATCAAGAGGCCACATATATAAGTTTCAGCTGGGGCCAGGAGTGCACTTGCCTAGTTTGCCCAGCACCACACACGATCATTCCAATCCCATCCTGTGAGCCATGCCAGCTGATGCCAGGTGGAGCAGAGATGAAATGACCCTACTAACCCAGATTTGTGAACCAAATAATATAGTTGTTCTGATCCACAGACTGTAGGGTGGGTGTGTTATACAACATTCAATTACTGGAACACTACTTAATGTCTGTCACCTTAACTAAGACATCTGGAATCTTCTGTAGGATTACCACTTATAATGTGAACACAGACTGGGGAATCATGCTGCAGGTTTCTTTTGCTTTCAGCCATCCTTCTCTCTCAAGTCTGAGGCAGACTGGCTAAATATTTAGGTGTAATCTGCTTCCACCTGGCTTGAGTAAAGATGTAGCCAAATGTTAAAAACTGTTTTCTTCATTTGCTAGGTAGGTTCTCTCTCCATCCTCTGGAGGTCTAACCAAGGACACAGATGTAGCTCTGTCACTTACTAGATGTGGGATCTGAGCCAAATCCCTTAAACTCTACAAGCCATAGTTTCCATCTGTAAAATGGGCATGATGATACCCAATTCATTTATTTTCAGCTTGCATCTCAATGTCTGGTTCATTTTAAGTGCTCAAGAAGTATTAGTAAGTATTTGTAAGTAGCTCAAAACTATTTGAACTGAAAGTTAAAATATTCAAAAAAGATTTTTCTATTCAAAACACTCTAATAGAAGTGGTACAGGGCTGGGATTGTAGCTCAGCGGTAGAGCGCTTGCCTCGCATGCGTGAGGCCCTGGGTTCGATCCTCAGCACCACATACAAAGCAATAAAATAAAGACATTGTGTCCATCAACAGCTAAAAAAATAATAATAATAAAAAAAAAGAAGTGGTACAAATTTGCAAAACATATCTCTAGTTAGTAACCAACTGTGAGAACATGCTACTCTGAAATTTAGCACCAAATAAGGGAGTGTAAATATTTATAACTGCAACATAATCCTTGTTGCCACAGCTCACAAGGGCTTATCTATTAAAATAGGTGGCACTTGGCCAAGAGTGATTATGAAGTTGATAAGTTGAAAAGATTTTTCTTTTTATAACTAGCCACAGCTCCCTTACAAAGCAAAAGGAAAATAAAAAAAAAAAAAAAAAAAAGGAAGGAAGAAAAGAAGCAGGTCTACATCAAATGCTTGGGAAATTTCTAAACTAAATATTTTCTCTTCTCTGATGGCAAGATTTATCTCCAATATTAGAAACACAAATGTAAGATCATGAGATGTTGAAAATTTTGCTGGAACAAGTTTGAAAACTAGAGAACTAAGGGAGCACTTAGTTGATCCAGGGCTCTCAAATAGAAGCCAAGTCATGCTACTTTTATATATAAGATTATATATGAGTGTCTATGTATTTTTTACTGGATATTTTGTTCATTTCTGGCAGCTCAGAAACTTAGAGACCCAGGCATGCTAAGCAAGTGTTCTACCACTGAGTTGTGTAGTTGCTTTTTGAATCCACTGTTGGTGTGGTTGTGTATTCTGGTGATTTTTATTCAGCCTTGTAAGTGCTCAGAAACTTGGATATTTCATGAAGTGCAAAATAAATGTGACTTCATCCACATAGCTTTTGGCAAAGAAGTTTATTTCAACAAAGTGCACTTAGTTTTGCTTGTTTTAGTCTCCATATTTACCAATGCATACAAAAAAGACTCCGTTCTTCTATTTCTGACCTTTTAAAAGATCCTTCTCACTTGCCTTTCACAGACCCAGGCTCTACTGGTAAAAGACTTTTCCTCCCTGCATTCCACAGAAGCTTACAGACTCTGAATGCTAAGAGGAGAAGCAACCAAAACCCAAATGTGCAAATCTGTGTACTTGAAAATGTATATGTAGCTGGAGTCAATCCTTTGTTTTATGCCCTGGGGGAAAAATACTTTGTTCTGTGGCTAGGTGGCAATGTTCCCTTACCAAAAGGATGGTTATTGGATTCTGCAAGTCCCTTTCTAAAACAGAAAGGAAAACACTGCCTTACTGCCTCTTCATTAGCTACATTTTAACCAGACTTCCTGGTTTTAGCCCACAAAGAGACACCAGCAACTTCAAAAGATTGCAAATCTGGACTGCCCAGAACAAAAAGTGCTTCCTGCTAGCCACTATATGTTGCAAGTTTGCAGCGTAAAGCACATGGTAGCTTCCAGTAACTGCAAAAATCCTCTCTAAACAGGGACTACAGTCAATACCAGACCCTAGTAAAGAAGTAACATAATGTTACTTTTCCAGTGATTGGTAGCATAAATAATCAATGGTGGGCTGGGGTTATGGCTCAGTGGTAGAGCACTTGCCTGGCATGTGTGAGGCACTGAGTTCAATTCTCAGCACCACATATAAAAAAATAAAGTCCATTGACAACTAAGAAAATATTTAAAAAAATAATCAATGGCTCTAGGATTATGGTTACTAAGCATATGTGTATGATGTGCCTAAAAATCACTGAAAGATGTTTTCAAGAAAAAGGTTTATTTTACTCTGGTGCCAGATAGGATTACCAGATACTGTAAATAAAAATACAGGACACTCAGTTAAATTTGAATTTCAGTGAATAAATCTTTTTAGAATAATGATGACCCATGCAATAATTGGGACTTACTTATATGGTGGGCTCTTGGTATTCATGAGTTAATATCTGCAGATTCAACCAACTGTAGATTTAAAACATTGTTTTAAAAATTGCATCTGTACTAAACTGGGTGCACTGGTGTGTATGCCTATAATCCCAGACAACTGGGAGGCTGAGGCAGTAGGATCACAAGTTCAAGGCTAGCCTCACCGATTTAGCGAGGCCCTAAGCAACTTAGTGATACTCTCTCTCAAAATTAAAAATAAAAAGGACTGGATATGTAGCTCACTGGGAGAGCACCCCTGACTAAAATCCCTAGTACCACACACACACACTCAGCCCCAAATTACACCTAGACTGAGCATGTACAGGTGTTATTCTTATCATTATTCCCTCAAAAATCCAGTATAACACCTATTTACAGTGCATTTATATTGTATTAGGTATTACAAGAAATAAAGTAATTTATAGAGGATTTAAAGTATGCAGGATGATGTGCATGGGTCATATGTAAATACTGTGCAATTTTATATAATGGACTTGAGAATCCATGGGTTGTGGGATAGGAGAGGTAAGTGACCTGGAACCAAGCTCCACACATACCAAGGGATGACTGTACTACAAATATGTTTGTTGTTTATATTGAAATTTCTGAGTCAGTGAATTTGTTACCTGTATTTTAACCTATACCTACAGCATTATTGATGGTGTTCTCAGGTGATTCTCAGATCACCCTTTCAAACAGCATGGTTCTGAAGCCCAGAGTCATGAATCTTATTGAGAAACAAGTCTTCTCCTAGAAAAAATACCACATCAACTCAGTGTTTTCACACAATTTCCATGAAATGGTTTATTGAAAAGCTCATTTCTCCCACATAAGTAAAGGGAGAACAAGCTCGTTTTGAATTCTCCCTCTCCTTCCTCTCCTCATCGCTAACAAGTCTCAGCATGGGATTTTCATCTTTCCACAAAATATAATACCTTGCAACTATCTGGACTCTCTATTTAAATGATTTTTTTTCCTTGGTGTCTTCCAATTAGCTCCATAAAAGAGTTGTTTTGAAACAGGGTCTGCCTGAGTGAATCCTAGATGCAGTAAACCAAATTCATCTTCATCAGTCATACAAAAAACAAGTTTTGAGCCAAGAGAACCAATTTTGAACTGCAAAATGGTCATCATAAATGCCCATCAAATCATAAAAAGGCAGAAAGTCACTGCAACAAGACATATCTAATAAAGTAGGGAAGAAATATTGTACTTAGATTAAAATACAAAAATCATTCACTTAAAGATGGTTATTAAGTCAGAGGTTTTTCACCTTCAATCAAGGTCAGAAGGCCTTTTCAGTGTATTCAATCACTCCTAGAGCATCTAGGGCATCCTGTCCCCATAAGGGAAGGTGGAACCACAACAAGGCCACAGGCATACTATGGCTCAGAGTTGAAATAAGACTAGCAGGGTGAGAGGGCACTGGAACTTGGTTTAGTCTCTAAGGCGGAAATTTCAAGTCCCTGGATTAAGTATCTCCACCTGAAAGGCTAAGTCTTATAAAGGTAAAAATTGGTACACAGAGAAGGTATCTCAGAAGCTGCTGGGTGGAGCAGAACCTTCCGTTACCTTATTTATAAAGACGATTATTCCACTATATTGTACTCTCATGGGCTAGAATAGGCCTGAGTTCTAAGCTTTAGCATTTGGTGCCCAGTACTTAGGGTTTATAGCTATAAGCACTTTCTTGGATATGCCAGGGTCAATTTATCTTTTTTTTTTTTTAGTTGTAGATAGACACAATACTTTTATTTATTTTTATGTGGTGCTAAGGATCGAACCCAGTGCCTCACACGTGCTAAGTGAGCACTATACCACTGAGCCACAACCCCAGACCCAATTTATCTTAATAACTCAATTGACTAGCCCATCACTGGCCCTCAGTACACCTCCAAGGATTTATAAGGGTAGCCTGGTGTGAGGAGTATAGGTCTATTTTCTCTCTGAACATAAAAGCCTTAGTGTATCTTAATCACAGGATAATGGAGTCTTCCTTTTTCCTTAGATTTATCTCACCAAGAAAGTCTCAGAGTGACATTCCCAGAGCAAAGATGAATATCTATTCTGAAAAGAAAGTGAAACAAACAAAAAATGGTGCTGAACCAGGAAGCTATAAGAAAATCTTCTCCACAGTGAAATGACTGAGTGAAAGGATAGGGGCATAAAATCCTTCTTTCATATGACCAGTAGGTTGAATAAACACAACTCTAATTACAAAAAAAGGTATGATCTAATTTTCTTATTTTCCCATGACCTCTTAATCTTTCATTCTTCCTCTTTTTGGATTGAAAATTCCCATAGGCTCCAGCAAGGACCAAAACTTGGAATTTTCATCCATAGGTAAGCCTTCTGGCATTTCCTTACATGGTACTGTTTCAAAACATGATGATTCTTCTCTCTTGTGCCTCATGGCATTTACTTTCTTCCGTCTCCCCATTAAGGTTGTCTGGGCTCATTCAGGGCTGGAACCTGGCAGGTGGGAGAAGAAGCATAGAGAGAAAGTTCTTATTTTATTGATAACATCAGTGGATGGCTTCATCAGCTGTGTGCATTTTTCTCTTCAGTGCAATTTTTTGAGGGTTCTCATTAGAATTCGATGGTGGGGGTCCATCTCTTTCTGTTTCTTCCATATAGAAAAATGAACATCTCTTCTAGCTGTTCACTTGCAACTCCTCCTGCAATTCCTGTGCATCTGGTGATCTACCACTAGCTTCCTTCAGTTGAGACAGCCCTTAGATTCTTGGTGCTTCCAGGCTAGCTGTCTGTCATTAGTAGCACAAATCTGGTCCTTAGGAAATACACTTCCTCACAGCCTCTCTGCTAGCTTATTAGTCAGATTCCAAACATATCTGTCTCTCTGCATTTGAATATTTGATTCTACCAAATGAAGTGTGGCACATAGAGAACTTCTCTATGTAAACTCCTTAAAACCATCCGTTCACTTAAGTATGCTAGATAATTTGTGTGTGTGTGTGTGTGTGTGTGTGGTGCTAGAGATTGAATCCATGGCCTTGTGCATGTTAGGCAAACACTCTACCACTGAGCTGCATCCCCAGCCCCACAGCCCTTCACTTGCGACTAGGAGATAAGCATCTTTTATTCCCTCCTTTGTAAAAGGATCCAGCACTCCAACATCTATTTCCAAAATCTTCTCCCCAGTTTCTTCTCTAAAACTACATGTACTTCATCCATTTTATATCTTTCAATATTTGTGAGAAATGAGTTCTGTCATTGTTTTTCAGATATTTCTTTTGAAAATTTGTATTTTACTTTGACAGCTCACTTTGAAATGCAATGCATATTGTATCTTGATTCCTTAGTTAAAAGTTTCAAGGAACTGCCTTTTACATAAGAAGATTTGTTCTTGTCACATAATCCTAATTTCACATCAGGCATAAACCTAAAGGATTTGCATGTGACACCATTCCAAGTGCCATTCACTAACCACCCACAATATTTATGAACTCTTTATATAGTATTCTTCGGTGGTCCCATGGAAACCATATTCTCATTTTATTACACACTGGTTGGGGCCAGTTCTTCCATCTCTTCTACAAGCTTCAGGGGCTTATCCACAGAGGTATAATAGTACTGAGGAAACTGGTTAATATGGTCACATTTTGGGGCTGGGATTGTAGCTCAGCGGTAGAGCGCTTGCCTTGCATGCGTGAGGCCCTGGGTTCGATCCTCAGCACCACATACAAAGCAATAAAAAATAAAGACATTGTATCTATCTACAACTAAAAAAAAAAAAAATATATATGGTCACATTTTGGCTGACATTTTCAAAAAATTGAAGACTTGTTCTCCATACTCTTTCTGTATTCTTGGTTGGGTAGGCCATGAAGAATGGGTTGTAGAATCCATTGGGAATCAATTGTAATAATAAATGTGCATCAACATAAGAGGGAGAAATCTAATAATGAGTTTATTTTGGAGGATATATACAACTGGACGGTCATGATGAATAATGATGGATGGGAATAAGTTGGATCCTTTATCCCCATGAGGATGACCTCACCACTCCCCCACCCCCTGATTTTCATAAAGCTGACATAGGAGACTAGTCTGTTTTTGGTGTGGTAAGATTCACTGCAAATGAAATCACTGTCACAGTCTAGGCACTGACACTAGCAATCAAAGTCACAGTTGCAAAGGTTTTAAAATTCAGTGGCAACTTTTAGGTGGCACTGAACTTTGGACAAGAGATTAGAAGTCTTGGATCTTATTTTATGAGAAGTCTTAAGGTACTTCTCATAATGTGTTGCACCCACAGAGAAGTCCATGATCAGGACCCTATTAAAGCTTTAGGGACCCTGAAAGGAAGGACCGAAATGGTCCAGGACCTTCTTTATGCTTCCCCTTCTCAGACAGCCACACCCTAGGTGCAGAGAGACAGATATGTTTGGAATCTGATTGATATGCTAGAAGAGAGGGCTGTGGGAAAAGGAACTGTATTTCCTAAAGACCAGGTTTGTGCTACTAATGACAGACAGTTGCCTCCCAAGGATCCCACTTATGAGCACTGAGGTTTTGGGGAACAAGTTTTCAACACGTGAATTTGGGAGATGTTTAAGATTGTAGTCAGACTTGTTAGCCTTCATACTGAATGTGGGACCACTGTGTCAGGGGATGAGGATAGAGATTCACATGTTTGCATCACATGGGCGCTGCAGATACCTTGGTATATAATTTACTATAAAATTATAGTAGTCAGTAGACCAGCTGCTAGATCTTGCTATGTATTAATAAAGTAGCATATATTACAAACATATTTTGTATTCTGACAACTATATTTCAGTGTTATTGGTATTCTTTATAATCCTAGGTGTTTTATTTCATGTATTTACAAACATGAACAAAGTTTCCTTTCATATTATTTTGATTTGTGATACTTGTCACTTCTACCTTTAGCTTAGAGGTAATTTAGGAATTGGAAGGAGAAACCAGCAAAGAAAAATGGGAAATTTTACATCATTAGAGCTTGCATTTTTTATTCTAGATTATATGTCCTTTGTTCCCAGGGTTTTTAAAAAATCTGATATTATGGCTTTGTATGCTAATTTGTTTTCTGTAAGAGCAGCATTTGAATTACCTTTCCCAGTGAATAATTATTTGCTTCTAGATAGGGAGCTAGGACGATTCCTGCTGGTTCTATTTTGGAATCAATGATAAGGTACATTAATGAATCCCAGAATTGCTCCCAAGAGACTGTTTTCCTTTCTGTGCTCTATCACATTGATGTGGCCTTTTTCATGGTGTTAGAAATTGTAATTCAGGCACAATGCTTCTTAGCTTATTCTTTGTGTCTCCAGATTAAAGGTGGGGATGTGATTTTTTAAAAACATCTCATGTTCAAATTCCAAAATCAATAGTAGGAGTAGCTCAGAAATGGTTGATGTACCACCACCCCCAGATTGATATCTTAAGAATAAATGTCAAGAACAGAACTGGAAATTATCTATTCCAGGAGACCTAATCATAAACATTCTCAGGCTATTTTTATTGGGGAATGTGCTGCAACACTGCTTCTGGACTCTCTTCTCAGAAGTATAAGAGCCAGAGAGGCATCTCAGAGCCTTTTCTACCATTTAGCAGAAAAAGAAACTTACATTAGTACCAGTGAAAATTAATGTTAAAGACAAATAATGGCATGTTTTTGTTTATGTGCATTTTAACATCTCCCTATATAATAAAGAAAATTGTATTTTCATCATATGCTTTTGCAAGTCCTATATCATTCCCTCCAACCTGTCCTGGTATGATATGAGATCAGCTCATTTTATATTCAATACCACTGATGAAATATCTAGAGACAAAGGGGAGGGTATACTGGTAGATTAGTAGGTATGCTGTGTTAGTTAGCTTTCTGTTGCTGTGACAAAATATGTGAGGCAATCTATTTATAAGGAAGAGGGACTTATTTTGGCTCATAGTTTCAGAGGTTTCAGTCCATGATCACTTTCCCCATTACTTTGCGCCTATAACAAAGCAGAGCATCATGGTGGGAAGCACGTGGCAGAGAAGAGCCGTTCACCTGATGCTGTCCAGCAAGCAAACACACAGAGATTACTTCTGTAACAAAGCCCCTTTCCACAAACCCTTTAAGCTATGGCTCCAACACTGGATTAATCCATTCATGAGATAGAAGCCCTTGTATTCAAATCACCTCCCAAGGATCCCACTTATGAGCACTGAGGTTCGGGGGAACACGTTTTCAACACATGAGAATTTGGGAGAGGTTTAAGATCCAACCATAACAAATGCTATTTAACTAAATAGTTCTTTACCTTATTATTCCTCCTACCTTTTCTTGGTTGTACCATCTAAGAGGAGGCTACAAGAATATTCCCTCTGCTGTTGGCATTAACGATGAGAAGGGAATTGAGGAGGACAACTTGGCCAAGTTATGAGATTTCTTTTTTTTTAATATATTTTTTTAGTTGTAGATGGACACAATATCTTTATTTTATTTATTTTTATGTGGTGCTGAGGATCGAACCCAGTGCCTCATGCATGCGAGGCAAGCACTCTACCACTGAGCCACAATCCTAGCCCAAGTTATGAGACTTCTTAGAAAGAATGCTTCCTTGCTTATTTGGGGGAGAAATTATAAGTCTATTGTTATATCTTTTGTATACTCCTTTATGGATATTATTTGTTATTTATTTTCATTGTATTGATACATTAGGCTTATATAAACTTAAATGTAAATAGCTCAAATTTTAATGAAGAGTGACCATGGTGAGGGAGTATTTTCTAAAATTTTTATGTTTTATTTTTTAACAAAAAGCACAAAATTTTTATATTTTCAAACATTTATTAATATAACTCTTTTCATAGGGTTGTGTTTAAGCAAATTAATTTCTCTTGGGCTTTGACAGATAATGCTGTGAAGAGACACACACAATTACATATGTCATTGCATATCTCTGCAAAAAGTAATACATACAATGAGCTAGAGGTTAGTGAAGGGAAGTCTCTGCCTTTATAAAGACCTTTAAATCTTATAATGAAGAGGAAATACATATATAATCAAAGCATAAAGCAGAGGGAGGGCAATGATGTAAGAAAGATATGTGCAAAGAAGTTCAGGAGTGAGGAAAATGAACATCAACTTTCAGGCCTCACCCTCAGAAATTTATTTACTAAGTTTGCAGTGAGGTTCAAAATCTGCTTCAGGCATTTCAGAGCTTCTGATGTACTGGTCTTCAGAATATACTTTAAGAAATGTTGATCTAGTGGTTTTTGTAAAAAGACAATTTTGCTGGGGAATGGGGAGTAGTTTTTTATTAGTTTAAGCAATGTATCTTGTAAGCAAATTTTAACATTAGCTAGAACACAGTACTTACTATGACAGAAAAATCTCCTTATCATACCCTCAGAAATTACTTCTAGGAGCACAATCCTATATCTGAAAACTTTTTGGCCAAACATGTTTCAGAATTCAAAATTTTTTTTCCTAGAAAAGTGCTAAATAATCCATTTCTAATAAAAATGTTAACTTACAATCTTCTATCAGTATCAAAACTTTTCAGGATCCATAAGCTCTTTTTAGTGTTCCTAGTAAGACATTACCCATAGCACTCAAAATCTTCTTGGCTTTCCATGTTTTTCTGAAGTAATCTATAAATCTAGGTAAAGGTTTTCAAATTTTATTTATATGACACTTCTATTTTCATTGACAGCAAACCTTAACATTCATGTTCTACTACACAGACACTGTGTAGCAATGATTTTTTCAGATCTAGTGACTGATTTTTCCTGACTGATGCTTCTTTTATTACATGTGTGTCTCTTCCATAGATTAGTACTTAGTTTTTCTTGAGCACATTCTGGCTTACTTTTTTATAAAAGGTTCATGAATGATAAGATTTATGGAAAACATTTCCTCTGCCATCATCCTTAAATACTTATTTAGATTAATTAAAGACCTCAGGTCAAAATTTCCTACAGAAATTTAAGGACATATTTCTTCATCCTCTTGTATTCTGCTTTTCTTTTTTTTTTTTCTTTTCTTTTCTTTTTTATTAAAGGAACGATTGCAGATGTTTAATGCTATGGAGTTTTTGTTTTGTTTATTTTTTAATATTTATTTTTTAGTCATAGGCAGACAGAATATCTTTATTTTATTTTATTTTATGTGGTGCTGAGGATCAAACCCAGTGCCTCACGCATGCTAGGTGAGCACGCTACCACTGTGCCACAACCCCAGCCCCTTGTATTCTGCTTTTCAAATGAGTTTGACATCAGCCTGATTTCTTTTTTGATGGGTGATACCGAGGATTGAATTCAGGGGCTCTCAACCACTGAGCCACATCCCCAGCCTTTTTTTTTTGTATTTTATTTAGAGACAGGGTCTTGCTGAATTGCTTAATGCCTCACTTTTGGAGGCTGGTTTTGAACTCAAGATCCTCCTGTCTCAACTTCCTGAGCTGCTGGGATTAAAGCATATGCTACTGTGCCCGGTCAACCTGATTCTTTTCCCATTATAACTTTTTGTTCTCTTTGGAAATAATTTGAGATATTAATTTGATACCTGAAATTTTACTAAGACTTTTGCAGGTATCTCAATTATTTTTGTTGGTATTTTAAATGATTTTTCTTGCTCACCATTGGGTAAACAGATCTAATGAGAACACCCAAGGCTTTTCTCAATACAATAATTTCTTTTCTTTTCTTTTTTCTTTCTTCCTTCAAGTTTCCTCCTAAAACTGAGACATCAGAGCACCAGGAATTTATCCTCGGAGTGTTTTATCTTTTCTATAACTCCCTTCTTTCACTTGTTGTTCATGAATAAGGTGGGTTAATATTCCAGCTCACTAATTCTATCGTCAGTAGCTAAAGCCTGCTATTAAGTCCTTCAGCAAGTACAATTTCATGTTTCAGGAATTATGTTTTTAATTTCCAAAATTCCCGAGTACTTAACTTTCACATTATCTCTTTTTTCTTGGTAAAATAATCTGTCAAATCTATCTAGATTTACTGACTATATTCTTCTGTTCTCTGCATTGACTCTGCTTCTGTAAAGATAAGTTCTGGGGCTGGGGTTATGGTGCAGTGGTAGCGTGCTCGCCTAGCACGCGGGAGGCACTGGGTTTGATCCTCAGCACCACATAAAAATAAAATAAAGATATTCTGTCCACCTATAACTAAAAAATAAATATTTTTTTTAAAAAAAGATAAGTTCTGTTTGCTGAGTTCAGAGATTCTCTCATGGGATCAGTCTTGCCATGAGGAATTCTTTTTTTTTTTTTTTTTATTGTTTTAAGATGTTGATGAACCTCTATTTTATTCATTTATTTATATGTGGTGCTGAGAATTGAACACAGTGCCTCACACATGCTAGGCAAGTGCTCTACCACTGAGCCACAGCCCCAGCCCCCTTGAGGAATTCTTAACTCCAACCATTTTTTGTTTTGTTTTGCTCTTTCCTCTCTCCCTCCCTCCCTCCTTTCCTTCCTTCCTTCTTTCTTTCTTCTTTCCTTCTTTCTTTCTCTCCCTTTCTTTCTTTCCTCCCTCCCTCCCTTCCTTCCTTCCTTCTTTTATTTCATTGCTAGGCCTGGGAAATAAGTCACCGAACTTGTCAGCTTACTCAACGACTGAATCAAATTTGTAAGTCGCAATCTAGATTTTCTATCAAGTTACATTAGCTGGAGAAACTCTGGCCAATTTTATTTCTGAAAGTGAGTTTTGAGACTCCAGAAGTTAATCAAAATAGAAATAAATCTCACCTATAAATGTGTATACATTTTCCATCTAAATGTACTTTAATCTAAGCAGTTAATTACTACCAATTTGAAGCTATCCAAATAGAAATATGAAAAAACATTTCCTTCACTACACTTTTATGAGAGATACATATGTTAACACCAAGGACTTATAATATTGAAGGAAGCTTATTTATAGTTCCAAACTATTTTAACACATTTTCTCTAGATTTCTTCTATTAGTATCATTATCATTATCATTATCATTATAAGCTTCATTTTATTTTTAATTTTTTCCCAATTTTTTATTGGTGCATTATAGTTGTACATATTGATGGGATTTTTTGTCACATATTCATACACACACACAATATAACAATGTAATTTGGCCAATATCACTCCTCAGCACTTCCCCCCTCCCTCCCCATCTCCCAACTCTTGGTCCCTTTCCTTACTGATCTCCCTTTGATTTTTAGGAGATGTACCTCCATCATTTCCTTTTTCCTCTCTAGTTTCCGCATATAAGAAAACATACAACCCTTGACCTTCTTTGGCTTAGCATGATGATTTTTAGTTCCAATCATTTTCCTGAAAAGGACATAATTTCATTTTTCTTTATGGCTGAATAAAATTCCATAACATATACATACATACATATATATATATATATATGCACACACACACACACACACACACACACACACTACATTTTCTTTATCCATTCATCCAGTGATTAACACTGTAGCTTGGCTATTGTGAGTTGTGCTACTATAAACATGGATATGCATGCATCACTGTAGTAAGATGACTTTCTATCCTCAGGTTAAATACCAAGGAGTGTATAGCTGGGTTTTATGGTGGTTCCATGCCTAGTCATTTGAGGAACCTCCATACTGATTTCCATGGTGTTTGTACTAATTTAAAGTCCCAAAAAACTGTAAAAGTGTTACTTTTTCTCCACACCCTCTCCAGTATTTATTATTATTTATATTGTTTACATTAGCTCCAACTATTTATAGGGTATAATTCAGTATTTTTATAATGTTCATTTTTTTCTCCTATGAGGTTGAAATACTGAGCTCTGTTGGAGTTTACATCTTCCTGAAATCTCTGAGGATTTTTGAAGTATGGTATCATACCTCCAGACCTGCACAATATACTAGGTTTATGGTTGTATATGGTTCTTGCCCTTAATAAGGACTTATTTTGTTTTCCTTTTGGTCATTGTTTCTTGTACATATTTGGCCTGAAATATCATAAGGAAAAGAGGAGATCATCAGGGAAGGATCCTTTGATACTTGGCAGCAATGTTATCATAATGGCATACAAAATCCTTTTTTCCCAAAGCCTGTACATGTTGGCCAAGTGTGGGCTCATGCTGGTAACTACATAGAACTGGTATTTGGGGCAAAGTATCATGGAGGAAAAACTGAGGTTCTTGGCGCATTCGCAACAGATGTCATTACTTAAGCTAGTATTAATTTTTAGGGAAAGAGATGACTTTGGGGTCCAATACTCATCTCAATCCAAGAAGAACTTCTCTGTTATATGTGTTTTAGGTCTGATAGGTGGTATAATTAAAAAAAAATTTCACTAGAGCTTTTTTCCCCTTCATTATATTACTCAGCCATAACTGCAAGCCAATATTTTTCAAACTGTAAACGTCATTCAGTTCTTGAGGACTAGAGAACACTGGGAAGCATTCGCAATTTAAATTCTTAGTACTTGGTATGGGCAGGTGGCACTAGAATGATAGTCCCAAATCTAGTTTCTTTTTATGTTATTTTGAAGACATTGTAAGGAAAAGAAATTCATGTGAAATTCAGCTTTGGCTTTAGATGGCTTGTCCCTGGGTCCTGGAATTCATCACCTTGACCATCTCTACCAGTATAGAGTGTCATCTAATTCTGCCTGGTTCATTTCATAAACTCAAATTGCAGCCAGTGGGTTCAGCTGAGCTGGACTTGGGTTGGGGATTGGCATGGAGGATAATCTAATGTAAACAATGAAAATTTGAAGAGAAATGGAAAACCTTATTAGTCAGGTTTGTGTAGAGAAAAAGGAAAAAAAAAACCTTATGTAATTGTTTAAAGTCCAAGAACTGAAAAGGAAATATGAAAGTTTATACCCAAACACTGTGCCTCCAGGACTCAATTTTCCTTGAACCCCAAAAAGACTAGTGACCATCTCATGAAACAAGTATTGGTCTTATTCAGGACAAGCAGAATATAAAACACATCTCCTATTTTCTCTCTGCTGTTTTGTCTACCCACCTTTCCCAACAAAACATTGAATCTCTGACATGTTCTTTGAGTGCCTATAGCAAGGTGGTCTGGATTATGCCATGTGCTGAGATCTAGAGAAATAACTTTTCTTGGAAGTAAACTACTGTCATAAAGGGATTCACTTGTATTTTTTGTGTGTGACTGATCCATTGAGGTTCTTACAAAGTCTGCTGACCCTTGTGAACTATAGAAAACCAGAGTGGTGAGACGAGTGGGTTTGGATTAATCCAATTTTAGAAGTGTTCCAGGGAGCTCCACCCATTTCAGTGGAAGATGTTCCAGGCCACAGCTGCAAAAAAGAGGAATTGAGACTTCTCATGAGTTAAGCAAGTCTGGCTGTCAGTGTACAAAATAAGAAATGAGAATGGTGAAAACAATGGACTATAATTTCTTTCAGATTTTAATTTTAGCCAAGAGAGGGGCACTTGGGGTTTGAGACTTTCATTTTCTTTAGTGAATTAATTGGGAAAAATCATATTTTTCAAGCATGAGGCATTCTTTATTATTTAGGCATAAGGCATAAACTCTGATGAGCTAGTCCAAATATCATGATTGTGCACAGGAGATGTATACATGTATTGAAACATCACATTGTATCCAGTGAATTTGTACCACTATTGTGCATCAAATAAAAATCAAATTAAAAGAAAAAAATTAGAAGGTGAATTTCTTACTTGAAGTAACCTGTGGCCTTTAAGGTAATTTAATATACTGTTGTGATTCATCTCAGTGGCTTTTAGGGATAATAAACAGATTCTAGGAGGGTTCTTAGGAGCAAGGGATGAGGTGATTAACATTGAGAGACCTTCTCCTAGTCTAGTGGAAGCCGGACTACTTGAAAACACTGTTGGGCTCTGCCAACGTCACCGGCTTACCCTGATTTGCCTGGGATTGTCTTAGTTTCACTCCCTCACCCTCCCTAGTGTGAGTGGAGGATAAGCCCTCCATCAGTGGGCCTTACTCCCTGTTTGCCATCCCAGGGAGATAAGAGACCATCAACAATTAAAATGAAAAGGGCTTGGGGCTGGGGTTATGGAGCAGTGGTAGCGTGCTTGCCTAGCACGTGTGAGGCACTGGGTTCGATCCTCAGCACCACATAAAAATAAAATAAAGATATTCTGTCTGCCTACAACTAAAAAAATAAATAAATATTTAAAAAATAAATAAATAAATAAAATGAAAAGGGCTGAGGCACTTCGGTTGTCTTTACCCAAAGGGTTACTAATCAGCATGGCAAAAGCCCTGGACATTTATCGGGTGTTTTTTCACGAGGGAGTGGGGAGAATTCTGCATCCATGTAGAGCCTATCTATTGTCTTCCTGTCGTGGAACAAAGTTCAGTCTCCTTCCCAGAGACAAGGCAGCCGTTCTCTTCTCTACTAGTTACTGCTCAGGGGCATTTTGGCTCCCAGCAGACATTTGTCCCTGGAGATGTGTTTGGTTGTACCAGGTGTGAGGGGTGGGTACACTACTATCAGCTGGTGGGTAGAGGCTAAGGATGCTGCTGAGTATCTTACTTTGTACAGGTCAGCAACTTCCCTACTCTTCCCAACAAAGAAGTATCTGGCCCAAAATTTCAATAATCTCCAAATGTTGTTCACTTTCTTCCTTTCCATGAGGCTATATGTAAGCAAACCAGGGCCCAGGATATCCTTTATATGCATGTACACCTGGATGTCTTATTTATACGTGGAGGAGTAGGTGGCCTTACTTAGGTCTATGAGTCTTAGCCATATTCTTCTATTTTTGATGTTCATCAGAATGCATTATTTATTTGAATAGATCAATCCCAATAACCTTTCAGAAAGCCTGGACTAGTTTACACTACCAACAACTTATATAAAATTTGTTATTTCTCATATTCCAAACAAAATTTTTTATTATTTATACTGTTTCTTTACAGGCACCTAATTTAGTGTTGATGAGCATCTTTTCATGTGTTTATTGGCTTTTGGGGATTTGTCATGTAGATTGCCCATTAACTTCCACTCATATTTATAGTTTTGAATGATTTATAGAAGCTCTCTCTATATTATACACAATAACCAGTCCTTCATTAAATATGCTGCATAGAGTTTTCTTATCATGTTACCCATCTTTTAGCTTTATCATGACTTTTATTGTTCCAGGATGATTTTTAATTTGTGTAAGATTTTATCTGTCAATCCTTTTCTTTTATGGCTTCTGGTACTTATATCTTATTTAAGGTCTTTACCACCTCCAATGTTATAAAAACATGCTCCATTATAGTCTCCGAATGCTTTTCAGTTTTTTTTCTGCTGCTTAATTCACTCTAAAGCTTGTTTTTATGGATGCTATAAAGTAATAGTCTTTTTCCACTTTTCTAAATCGAAAACTAATTTTACTTCCACAATTTATTGCATAGGTTATGCTTTGCTCAATGAATTTGAAATACCATCTTTATTATAATCTCTATTTCTACAGATGAGATGTGGATCTGTTCTAGTTTCTATTGCATTGATTTCCACTCCCCATCTTCTAACTTTTTGGTGGGGGGGCATGCTGGGGAATGAACTCAGGGGCACATGACCACTGAGACATATCCTCAGCCCTATTTTATATTTTATTTAGAGGCAGGGTCTCGCTGAGTTGCTTAGCGCCTCGTTTTCACTGAGGCTGGCTTTGAACTTGCAATCCTCTTGCCTCAGCCTCCCGAGCTGCCGGGATTTAGGTGTGCACCACCTTGCCCGACTCCAACTGTTTTTTAATTCATTTTCTATTTCTTGTATTTCTTCTTTTTAGATATATGTGACAGTAGAGTGTATTTTGACATATTATACATACATGGAGTATAATTTATTCTAATTAGGATCCCATTCTTGTGGTGGAACGTGATGTGGAGTTACATTGGTCATGTATTCATATATGAACATAGGAAAGTTATGTCTGATTCACTCTACCGTCTTCCCTATTCCCATCCCCCATCCCTTCCCATCATTCCCCTTTGTCAAATCCCAAGTACTTTAGCCATGTTCTTAAACCTAAAATTTCTGAGAGAGTCTTGCAATGTCTATCTTGACTAGTAATTTATAAATAGTGTAAGTTTTCTTTTGTATGTTATTCCTCATATTTGATTCCATCCAGTGGGAATTCTATAAGGAAGAGTAAAGAGCATTAAGTCATGATTTGGGCATTCCTTGCTTCTGGCCTATAATATCATCATAATAAAACTACTTCCTTCCATCTGCTGTCCCCTATCATCGGCCTTTCCTTCTCTACAGACTCCCTCCTGTCACCCAGAAACATGTTCATATTTCCCATTGTTTAACAAATGAAAATAAAAACCAATTTTAAAAAGTCCTTTTATCTTATATCCCTATTCTAGTCATCACTCCTTTGTGAAGCTGTTTTTGGAAGAATTGAGAAATGGCAAGTTGAACACAGCCAACGAGTGTTCCATTGATAAGTGATGGTTGATGGAGTGAGCCCATGCTCAGACACATAGCAGCTAGGTGCCCACAACCAAAGCATAGTTTATTGTTTTCATATAGCCCACACTTAGGAAGTCAAGAAAATTAGAAAGTTCAGGATCTTCTGGGTTGGGAATGGATGGATGGACATAGATGGATAGATGGATGCATGAATTTTGGAATGTATTATGGATACACAATGAAGCTTATCAAGTATACTAGACATATAACTATAAAACATGGACTGTCTATAACCTGGAAAGCAAGGCAAGATGTTTATATAAAGAGATAACAAGCTCTCCCACTCCATTAATTCCCACCTACACCTAACCCTCAAGGTAATCCACATTAATAATCTGGTTGCTTACTTCTGCACCTTTCTTCATAGTTATACAAATTTATATAAACACATTATATGGATTTTGGGGGGTTCTGTTTATTCAAATGTTTTATTTTGTATTTTTCTGCAACTTTGTAAACTAGTATAGACATAAAAAAGATTCTAGAGTCAAACTGACTAAGCATAAATTTTGGTACGTTGCTTACTAGCTCTGGTATCTAAAGCAAACTATGTAGGCATCTTTGTATGTAGTTTCTTTACCTATCAAATAAAATTGGGAAAATGATGATTCTCATTTTATAAAATAAAGTGCATAGCCCTGCCATCAATAGACAGGGATCTAATTCAACTTTTGAAACTTTTTTTTCTTTTTTTGTACTGTGAATTGAACCCAGGGATGGTCTACCACTGCGATACATCTCAAACCATTTTTGCTTTTTTATTTTGAGACAAGGTCTTGCTCAGTTGCTGAGGCTGACCTTGAACCTGAGATCCTTAATGTGCCAAGATTACAGGTATGTGCCACAATGCTCAGCAGTCTAATTTATTTTTAAATAGCTATATAATATTCTATAGAAGAGAAGCACTAACATTCATTCGATTATTTCTAATGATGGCCATAGGTTGTTTCCTGTCTCGTTCCTATTATAAAAACTGTTTTACTAAGCATTTTCAAACTTTAATCTTAGTTTTTTCCCCCCAGAGAATAGGTTATCCAAAGCAAGATTGTCATGTCAATTTAATTGAATCAATCAACACCTAGCATAGGAAGAGGTATATCATCTTCCATGAGAGTGGGTCTCAGAGACGAAGTACTGCAATCCCAGACTGTTTCAGGGTATGGGGAGAGCCTAGGTGCCATTGTCCATAGAAATCACGAGAACTGCCAGCAGTTGTATCAATCTTATATTGGTTGGAAGTTTAAAAGGGTTCTTTTGTTCTGGGGTTCAATCTCCTAGTGGTAGAGCATTTTGTCTTTTCAAGGTCAACTTATTTTAATCGTCATGGAAGTGAGAGTGTTAAAGAAATGCTCAGAAAAGAAATCACACTGGAATAGCTTAGTAGAATAGCTGTATAAATTAAAGTCAGAAGGAAATAATAGGCCAATCCACTACAAATTGGATATACCACAGTCCTTCAAATCGAAATATTCCATGTGACTCCATTCCTAACTGATCTTCTACTTGCAAACCTGTTGGTAATTCAAACAACACAGCACAAAGATGTATCCTGTCTCATTCAAGATCTCTGTCCAGCATTTCTGCAGTAGAACAAGTTATCTCTTTTCTAAATTGGGTTCTTCTCATTCCCTATTTTTCATTTCCCTTTTCCTTTGTACTAAGACCTCAGAACCTTGATAGGCTCACAGCACCACCACTGAGATTTAGAAACAGATTACTTTCAGATTGCTATTTCCTTACAACAAAAGCAGTTTTCTGATTTTTTGGGCACTAAGCATTTCCACGTTCCTAAGACAGAATCAGCAATATTTCTTGACATGTTCCTGCTTATCACTGATCTTCCTTTCCAAATATTTTTTAAAAATATTTATTGCTCCCCTTCTGTGGGGAAGAGATGATTTGGCTTCCTTCTGCTACTTTCTAGTGGAAATGAATACCAATAGGCCTCCCAAAATAAACAGGCCCCAGGCAGCCATGAACACAAAAAAGCACTCAACCATACAGAGGTATTTGAATCTGTACTCAGCAGCAACTTTTTTTTGGTCTGTGCATAAACAAAACAAGACAAAGAAACTAAGCCCATAGTCTTTATGAGCTACTCCCAGTAGCCTTTTGTTGATCTGAAACTGGAGAACAAGGGTCACAGGTACAAACCCTCTGAGGGGAAATGAGTGATTCTAACATGCTGCTTTACTTCAGTCTTGCCTGTGAGAGGCTGTAAGAATGGCAATATGGGTTTAAGAAGCTTGGCCAAGTCCTAATATGGACTCCCATTGCAGTTGTTTTAATTCTCTTTCTGTCAAAATCTCTTCCTTCCTGGCCCTCTTTTCTATTCTTACTCTGACTTCAGGCTGTCCCCACATTCTACATGTGTATTTTTTATAACCTACTTGTTACTTCTGGTTTCCGGCCCTATAAGCAGAAGGGAGAGAAGTTGGAGGTTGGTTGCTCAGACATCCCCCACAGCACGAGAAGTACATCTGCCATGAGAAGGAAAGACTGCTTTCAAAAAGCGTCTTAGATGAGGTCTCTTTCCAGGATAGTCTTTCTCCCAAGTCCATTGTCCAAACTGCAAATTGACTTAGCAGCATTCTTATAATATAGACGGACAGGCCACTCAGAATTTTTCTAATTTCTTGTAAAAAGACAAATTACTATGCCAGATTATTTCTATCTCATCTTTATCTGGTTTCTCTGCTTTTCTAGGCGAAGTTGTGAGAGCTAAAAAGGTTTGCAACATTCTTCACACATGAAGAGTAACATGTCCATATTAAAACACACTGCCTTTCAAAAAGAATTTAAACTATTCCATGGAATCTTTATGGTGCTTTGATATGTGGATATATTGCCAGATGATTGAATCAAGCTAATTAACATACCTACTTATGTCTGTGTGAAGGGGGGACAAGGAGAACACTTAAAATCTACTCTTCTAGCAAATTTGAAATGTTCAACACATTCTTATTAACTATGGTCACTGTACTATGTATGCAATAGATCATTAAAACTCATTCCTACTGTCTAACTGAAACTTTATACTCTGAACAATTATCTTCTGCATTTCCACCTCAGTCTCTGCTAAACACCAATCTACTCTGTTTCTGTGAGATCAACTTTTTAAAATTCCACATATAAGTGAGATCATAGAGAATTTGTCTTTCTGTGCCCTCCAGTCTCATCTATATTGTCACAAATGATGGCATTACCTTTTTTTTTGAGGCTGTGTAGTATTCTGTTATGTATTATAGACCACATTTTCTTTTTCCTTTCATATGTTGATGGACACTTAGGTTGCTTCCATATCATGGTTATTGTGAGTAATGTTACAGTGTACACCAGGAGTATAGATATCTCCTCATAATACTGATTTCAATTCCTTTGGACACATATCCCAGACTGGGGTTAATGGATCTTACAGTAGTTTTATTTTTAGTTTCACGAGAGAGCTCTATACCGTTTTCCAAAGGAGTTGTAATAATTTACATTCTCACCAATAGAGCACTAGAGTTCTCTTTTCTCCACACCCTAATCAACATTTACCTCTTGTCTTTTTGATAATAGCTTTTCTAACACATGAGGTGATATCTTATTTTGGTTTAATATGCCTTTCCCTGATGACTAGTGATATTGAGCATTTTTCACATATTTCTTGGCCATTTGTATATCTTCTTTTTAAAATTTTTGCAATTGTAGATGGACACAGCACCTCTATTTTCATCTATCTATCTATCTATTTATTTATTATGTGGTGCTGAGATCCCTCACACATGCTAGGCAAGCACTCTACCACTGAGTCACAACCACAACTCCTGTATATCTTCTTTTGAGAAATATATATTTGATGCTAGCCCATTTTTAATTAGCTTGTTTTCTTACTATTGTGTTGAGATGCTTATATATTTGAATATTAGTTACTTTTTTACTCTACTGATGTCTTTGGAGAAACAGAAGTTCCTAATATTAGTATGGTTCAATAATCAATATTGTTATTTTTACGTTGCACTTTTTGCCCACTCCAGCTCAAGAAAGCTTTGTTTTCTGTTAAAATGCTATCATTTGACATGTTTTAGTTTCTGAGTATTGAGTTTCATTCTTTTTTTTTTTTTTCTTTTTTTGGTACCAGAGATTGAACTCAGGGTTACTCGACCACTGAGCCACATCCCCAGCCCTATTTTGTGTTTTATGTAGAGACAGGGTCTCACTGAGTTGCTTAGCACCTTGCTGTTGCTGAGGCTGGCTTTGAACTTGTGATTCTCCTGTCTCAGCCTCCCAACGTGCTGGGATTACAGGCGTGCACCACCATGCCCAGTGAGTTTCATTCTTAATATTCCTTATTCTTACATTCTCTGTGCTGCTCTTCACTTTTTTTGTAAAAATTAGCATTAATGTGATCTGATGGATTAAGTGACCAGTTTGAGTAACAATTTTTACCAGGTGAAGGAAAATAAATGAACTTCTCAAAGTGAAAAAAAATTCCTTATGTTCCAAAGATGCTTGCTGGAACTCCAACAATAATGTTCATGATCCAGGAAATAGGAAGAAAGGTAGTGGGAGGGGAAAGAGGTGTACCAACTGTTCTGTCCTTATTTGAAGCATCTGTCCCAGAAATCTCACGCATCAGTATCTACATATAGTCACATGACCACAGTGAACAGCAAAGGAGTTTCTTTTTCTTTCTTTTTTAAAAATTATTTTAATTGAAGCTGTTGCTTTCCTAAATGAAATTTGTTTCTATCATTAAGGAAAAGAAAAAGCGGATATTGGTGGAGACTTCTGGCTGTTTAATCAAATCTAGCCTCACTTTTCCTTGGCACATGGCTACGTAGCAAAAAGTGACTTTCTTCATATCCTGGATTGCTAGATACATGGTCTTGTGGCTAATTTTTAGTAACTGAAATATAAGAAGGAATAGTGTGTACAACATTGGCTTTAGTTAAAAGAAAATTTGTTTCTATGAGCTATATTCCCTTTCCCCCTTCCTATGAGCTATAAGATGGATATGCCTACAGCCCAGAGAAGATGTATTGGAGGAAAATTTCTTGGAGATAGAAGAGAATCAAGATTAAAAGAAAACTGGTTTTCCACATAGGGGGAAAAATCTGATCCCTATCTCACACTATCTATAAGTGTCAAATGTATCAAAGACATAAACATAAAACAAAATTTCAAAAACTTCTACAAAAAATGTTTATGGTCCCTGGTTTAAAAGATATTTCCAGAAAAGACATGGGAACAAAATCATTTTAAAAAGATTGAAACAAGACAATATTAACCTTTAAAACTACTAGATGATGAAGGACATAACAAATTTAAAAGACAACATAGGCTTATGACTATTATGAACTATTCCTATCTGTTGAGAAGTAAACTTAATGCAATAGAAATATGAACAAACATTTTCATATTAAATTCAGAGAAGAGAAAATTCTAGATGTCCAAGGAATAGAAGAAATTAGCTCAACCTTGCTCATCCACTGCTAGCACAGAACAAGAAAACAACCTCACTATATTGAACAGATCAGGGAAGATTCATGATAGAAATTATGCAGTTATTAAAACTATGAAGTACACCTAGCTAGTGGAACTGCAAATTGGTGCAACCACTCTGGAAAGCATTATGGAGATTCCTTAGAAAACTTGGAATGGAACCACCATTTGACCCAGCTATCCCACTTCTTGGCTTATACCCAAAGGACTTAAAATCAGCATACTACAGAGATTCAGCCACATCAATGCTTATAGCAGCTTCACAAGAGCCAAACTGTGGGACCAATCTAGATGCCCTTCAACAGATGAATAGATAAAGAAACTGTAGTATATATACACCATGTAATATTACTCAGTCTTAAAGAAGAATGAAATTATGGCATTTGCAAGTAAATAGATGGAGCTGGAGAATATCCTGCTAAGCAAAATAAGCCAAACCCAAAAAACCAAAGGCTGAATGCTTTCTCTGATAAGCAGATGCTGATCCATAATCGGGGGCAGGGGAGTTAGGGAAGAATGAAGGAACTTTGGATTGGGCAGAGGGGAGTGAAGGGAGGGGGGAGTTTGGGGGTGGGAAAGATGGTGGAAAGAGACATAATTACCCTATATACATGTATGATTACACAACCGGTGTGACTCTGCACCATGTACAGCCAGAGGAATGAGAAGTTGTGCTCCATTTGTGTACAGTGTGTCAAAATGCATTCTACTCTCATGTATAACTAATTAGAATAAGTTTTTAAAAGTATGAGGTAATGTTCTATGTATTTGGAAATATATTTCGGATAGTTTTAAGTGAAAAAACTTGTTTCAGAATAATAAGTGTAGTATGATTTCATTTTTGTAAAAATCAAACAATCCTGCTCTTATAAAGAATACGTAATAACACTGATTGATATTAAGTGGGTCCATTTAAGAAGGTCATTCCTGCATTACAGCACAGGCGCTTTCAGGAGGCCGTGAGCAGTGCACTTTCTGCTATTGGCACTGCTGTCCCATTTACTTGTTCTCTATTATTTATAAAACCTAATATACAGTCCAAGTTAGGGCTTTTACAGTGATATCATTCCCGAGGGCACATTGGTAAAGTAGATAAGGCCTTAGCACAGGCTTGAAAATTTTAGGGTTTTTTTTCCTATACCTATAAAAATGTTTCTGGGGCTGGGGTTATGGCGCAGTGGTAGCGTGTTCGCCAACACGCGGGAGGCACTGGGTTCAATCCTCAGCACCACATAAAAATAAAATAAAGATATTGTGTCTACCTACAACTAAAAAATAAATATTTTAAAAAAAGTTTCTGGAATTTTTCAGCTGAGTCAGGAGGCAGAAACATGCTGCCCAGGCACATTCATATCCAGATCTTCAGAACTTGAATATGCTGAGAATTTTGTTCTCAACCAAAAGGGGTTGTGATGAACTATTATTTTGGAAGTTTTGGAAAAGACCATATTTGAAGCAGAATCTGGCATGTGGCCAAGTCACTTTCTATTAGTACATTTGACACACACAAAAACATTATCTTGTTCGTGCTATTAGGACACAATCATCTAGTGCACCAGTGATGGGCTGATTCTCCATGTAACTCTTATTCCCTGGGAGATTCTTAAGAAGAATGGAAGCCGGGCGCAGTGGCTCAAGCCTGTAATCCCAGCACTTAGGGAGGCTGAGACAGGAGAATCGCCAGTTCAAAGCCAGCCTCAGCAAGGGTGAGGCGCTAAGCAACTCAGTGAGACCCTGTCTCTACATAAAACACAAAATAGGGCTGGGGCTGGGGCTCAGTGGTCGAGTGCCCCTGAGTTCAATCCCCAGTAAAAAAAAAAAAAAAAAAAAAAAAGGAGAATGGAGTTCATTATATTCACTGATGCTGTGATATTAGGAATCAACAGAGAAAGGACACTCACGAGGAGATACACAAGCAGTGGGAGGACAAAGACTCAGGCAGTTTAATGCATAGAAGGTCCACCCTGCTAGAAGGGGCTGAAGACTTGTTCTGCACACCGGGCCATACCATGGGTTGTCTAACTCTTTTTGCCATTGTCTTCACATCCAATGTTTCTCAAATTCCTAGGGTTATCATAAGTGGTAAAGCAAAAGATGGCATAGAAGACTAATAAAGATGGTCTTCTCAGGCCAGTCGAAACCAGAACAGCTCGGCTTCTCTGTTTTATGTACTAGGATTCTATGTAACATTTGGTTTGAAATAAAGTTTGAAAACCTCTACACCAGATTATTCCCTTGTTCCCAAGCAGTCCTCAAAATTCTGTGGTTACCAGTACAGATGGAAAATGTTACAATGGACTTCCTTTAATTTATAGTCTTCACTTTGTTAATAGGAATGTTTCCCAGAGTACATTCTTTGGAATTCTGTTTGATGTTCATACAAGGGGGTGGCTATTATGTGGACAAATATGTTTCATAAAATCTTCATAGCAGAACTTCTAGGAGTCTTTTTATGTTTATGTACAACCTGATGGAATATAAAAAGCACTTTTTCTCATATTTCTTTGTGCTTTATCTTCTTGTCCTGATTCACATGGGGCTCCACCTTCCTACACCTTTCCACTCTGATCCCAGGAAGCTGGGGGTTAGTACTTCAACATGAATTTGATGGGAGGAAACACAATTCAGTCCATACTGGGGTCATTTGTTACTGTGGCATAATCTAGTGTATCCTAATACATCTTCTACTAACTTGCAGATGTCAATGTCTGGATGTTACCTCTGACTTTGTCTCTATTGCCCTTTGCACAAATGTATAACCAAGCTATTATATTTTTCTTTTAAATTTTTCTGTGAAATATTCATCATCTTCATTCTCATGGTGCATCAGTCAGCTTTGTGTCGCTGTGACCAAAATACCTGTCAAGAACAACTTAGAGGAGGGAAAGTTTATTTGGGCTCATGGTTTCAGAGATTGAGTCTATGGTATACTGATTCCGTTGCTCTGTGCCCAACATGAGGCAGAACCTCATGGTGGAAAGGTATGGAGGAAGGAAGCATCTCAGCTCATGGCAGCAGGAAGCAGAGAGAGAGCAGGGTGACGGGACCACAGGGCAGCTGCACCCTTCCAGGACACTCCCTCAGTGACCCACCTCCTCCAGCCACACCCCACCTGCCTACACTTACAGGCTAGAGTCCATCAGACTAGAATGGACTGATTGGGTTACAGGTCTCACAATCCAATCATTTCACCTCCAAATAGTCCTGCATTAACACAGGAGATTTGGGGAGATATTCCAACCATTATACACTGCCACTAGGTTAGCTCAAGCCATGCACAGGGAGCAGTTCTGCATACTCAATGATGCCTTCCATGCCTCTCTCAGGAAATAGGGTGGGAAAACAAGGATTCTAGGTAATCTCCAGTGAGTATGTCAGTTGAACATGATGTGATAAAAATGAAGCTGTGAGCTATGTACAAGTGGAATGGAGAAGTACTGCCTAGGAAAAGTGAAATGGGGGTGAGGGAGTAGACACAAAGAAAAAGGGCAATAAATGACCATGTGCGAGTGGGGATAAAGGGGAAGTAGCTGTGTCCATGCTTAGAAGCTTTCTTGTTTCATATTTTAGTCTCTTACTATACTTCTTTCCTTGTTTCAATGTGCCTGTCCTGTTTTTGCTAATCAGTCTTCTCCTATTATTCTCTAATTCCACTTTTCTCTTGCTGATAAGTGCTGATGGCAGAGAGACTCTTACTTGAAAATCTTTCAGAATCAGAATTCAGTTCCACCAGAGAAGTCTTTCTCGGGCCCATCACAAGTTTATGTATCATCAAGGAAGTTGCTCCTTCCAACTATGTAAATACTGTTTTGCAGAACTGCAATCTATAAAAAACCAGGGATCTCAAAAACTTGCAACCTGCATTTCTTTCTTGCCACTTGTCATGGACTGCATTGTGTACCCCCTGCCTTCAGGACCTCACAATGTGGCCTTATTTGGAATAACGTTGTTGCAGATAACCTTAAGGCTATAAGGTTAAGATGAGGTCATTTTGGAGGAGGGTAGGCCTCTAATCAGATATGACTGGTGTCTTCATAAAAAGTTAGCCAGGTGAAGAACAAATGAAGACACACGGGGGGAAGCCATGTAATGATAGAAGCAAAGACTGGGACGATGAATCCAAAAGCAAAGGAATGCCAATAATCACAGGCAAATAGCAAAAGCCAGGAAAAACAAGGAAAGCTTTTCCCCTAGGTTTTTCAGAGAGAGCACACAGCCCTGCCGACTCCTTGAATTCAGACTTCTAACCGACTCCTAATTCAGACTATGCGATAATAAACTTCTGTTGTTTTCAATCACCTAGCATTAAGGAGTTTGTTACAGCAGCCTTGGGACACAAAAAAAGCACCACTCTGGAGGTCCAGGCCCAGACATGACAGTCACTCCCTGGAGGGCGAGTAACTGAGGGATACGAAGGCCTCCCTGGGTCCTTCTACTCACAGTGTAGAGGTAGGTCACTGCAAGAGGGATGGGGACAGAGGTAGATGAACAGGGCCAGCAGCTCCATGAGCCTCTTTTCTTTCTTAGTCCACAGTAGACCCTTGTCACGTGTCAAGAGGAGGTGCAGGGGCTTTCGTGGCCCATCCAAACCTCCAGTACCACTTCTCTCCTCTGGCCTCCCCTCCTTGCTGCCCCCATTGATACCATCCACTGCTGAGTCTGTGTTTCTAAACAAGGATTTTTAAGGATTAAGGATTTTTGAAAATATCATAATCATCTGTACAATCTAGAAGTATAACCACTTCAGATAATAGAAAAGCAGCTAAGAGATTTGGACCAAGTGGTTAAAAGTTGTTTGTCCCAGGCCATTGTCCCCTTGACATCTGTGGAGTTGTCTCCTGGGCATACTCTCTACTCTCCTTGTTCTTTCCCCCATGGTTCTGAACTATCTCTCCTTAACCTGCACCCTTTTGGGTTTATCAGTTTGGCTCAGTGTGTCTTACAAAGCAGCTTCCCTTTCCCAGACAACTCCAAACTTTGAGTACACTAGATCAATAAATATGCCCTTTACTATGGGAACTTTCAGACCCCTGATGAACAACTACTCCCCTGGGTACTGAGAATAGATATGATCAGAGTGGGAAAGGAAATAAAGCCCATCAAGCATAAGCCTGATTACCTCTCCAAAGTGGGCTGGACAGATTTCATTTCAATGACCAGGTTAAGGTTTCAGATATGCTTACAAGCTGCTGCTCCTCCAACTATGTAAATAGAAGAACTTCAGAGTTCCAATAGCCACCTGGAAGTATGCATTTGTCCTCTGGAGTAATCAGATTATGCCATAATAGAAGTCAATAGCAACAATAAAGTCAATGTAGACAGAATCTGGAGGAAAACACAGCAAAATATTAACTAGGGTTTTCTCTAAGAAGTAGACCTAAGCAAGTTTTACTTGTTTATATCTTTCTGAATTATATGACTTTTATTTTCTTAGAACAATAATAAGCTTCAGTTTTGAATCAGACAAATAAAGCTGTCTCAAATTTGAAGAGTAACCGACATTACCCAACTCAATGCTGATTTCGTTTAGCCAAAAAGAAAATATCTCCTGGCATAGTGGCTCACACCTGTAATCTCAGAAACTCAGGAGGCTAAGGCAGGAGGACTATAAGTTTGAGGCCAGCCTGGGCAACTCATTTAGTCCCAGTCTCAAAATTTAATTAATAAATTAATTGAAAGGGCGGAGGATGTAGCTCTGTTAGAGTGCCCCATGTTCAATCCCCAGCATCAAAAAAAAAAGTCTTGATTACCTGGTAAATCAAAAAATAAAAACAAAACAGAAATGGAGGCATTAATCTGCCCATTTTGCCAACATTGGTTATTAGAATGTTGGGTTCACTACAAGGTTACACAGGATCAACTTACCATGGATATACTAGAAAGATGCTTGTAGCTACAAAGAACAGAATATCTGACTAAAAGTGGCTCTGTTAATAGAGGTTTATTCTCCTCACATAGCCAGAATACGCAGGTAGGCAGCACTAGCTTCAGCTTCTGTGAGATTCTTCTGGTCTCCCTTTGTGACCACAAGATGGCTGCTCTGGTTCCAAGCATTATGCTCTCCAGTGACAAAAGCGGGAGGAAGGGGTAGGTTTCTATGTTATCCTGGAAGAAAGTTCTTAGAAGTGTTCCCAGCACATTCCTCTCTGGGGTAATTGGTCAGGATGGGTAGCTTACCCATTCTCTGACAAGGGATGATGGGAAACTGAGTGAAGAGTGTCTGCAATAGTGGAGAACTCAGAGAAAGTCCAGAGACAAACATATTCCAAAATATTAAGTCCTTTCTAAGATCCTCTATAAACATCTGAGCTTTCTTAGCCTAAAACAAAGAAATTTAAAGGCAGATTAATAACCCTCTTATGGTTTGGATCTCA
The DNA here is from genome assembly GCA_004024805.1 of Geosciurus inauris. NCBI lineage: Eukaryota > Metazoa > Chordata > Mammalia > Rodentia > Sciuridae > Geosciurus > Geosciurus inauris. Next base: position 6,817 of record PVHX01004938.1, on the reverse strand, counting down.
AATGTTCCCCAAAAGCTCATATGTTGGAGCAGGGGTTGTGGCTCAGTGGTAGAGCACTTGCCTAGCATGTGTGAGGCACTGGGTTTGATTCTCAGCACCACATATAAATAAAGAAAATAAAGGTCCATCAACAACTAATAAAAATATTTTTTTAAAAAAAGCTCATATGTTGAAGGCTTGGTCCTGGTGCAGCAGTGTTCAGAGTTGGGGCTCTTTGGGGAGGTGATTGGACAGTGAGGGTTCTGATCTTATGAATGGATTAGTCCATTGATGGATTCGTAGCTTAAAGGGATATTGGGAGGCGCTGGAAACCTTAGGCTGTGGGAGGAAATATATCATTAGGGGCATGCTCTTGAAGGGGATATTAGGGCCTTCTCCCCCTCGCCCCCCGCCCCAGCTTCCTGGCCATTAGGTGAGCAGCTTTGCTTCACCATGTGCTCCCTGCCATGATGTTCTGCCTCACCACATGCCAAGAAGCAATGAAGTTGAGTTCTCGTGGACAGAAACCTCTGAAACCATGATGGAGAATAAATCTGTCCTCCTTTTTTTTTTTGTATCAGGGATGGAACCCAGGGCACTTAACCACTGAGCCACATCCCCAGACATTTTTTTGTGTTGGGATAGGGTCTTAGTAAGTTACATAGGGCCTACCTAAATTGCTAATGCTGGCCTCCTGAGCTGCTGGGATTGCAGACATGCACCACCATGCCTGGCATCTTTCTTCCTTTTAAATTAATTTTTGTCACAGTGACAGGAAACTGAATAATAAAAACCCACTTCAAAAATAAGAAAATTTTATATCACAAATATCTCATTTCCTATTGTATGCAAAAAATTATTCTTACTGTTTTAAAAACTATAAAAGCTTCATGAGGGAAGGAAAAATATCGCTACACGCTTTACTCTAAGTCAGGTGCTATATTAGGTGATTTCAATACATTCTTTCAATTATTCCTTTAAGGATATTATCAGATTTATGTTACAGATGAAAAAATCAGCAGCCTCAAGGAAATGGACCATTTCTGCCACCTTCCCTTCCTGAGCCCTTTCATTGCATATCAGCCCAACACTTAGCAAGACTTCTGTTGGGGAAAACCCAATAGCCAAGTTACACAAATGAGCAGAATATGATTAAGTAAAAATATGAATCCATGCATTGCCTAAGGACAGTGGCAGTGAATATGAATGATTTCAAAGCTGGTTAGGCTTTATTTGTTTTCTCTTTAAATTTGTTTCACCTTCATGGCATATCAGAAATTGAAAGGGCTCTTGGATATTCTTGTGCAAGTCCAGGCTTGTGTGTAGAAGTTGTATGCTTGATTGATTCTGCATATTTATTTCCTTATTTATTTTGTATCAATGGTTTAAGAAAAGGAGTTGTCACTGTTCATACATTTTTCTCTTATATTTATTTGTATGTGGATGTGCCCCACTGTTAGTACTATAAGTTACTTAATTTGGCGATTGGTTTAAAAATCGGCTTTTTCCCACATAAGTAAAATACAGTTGTTTGAAAAGTTGAAGCATGTTATTTTTTCTCTTGAAAAATGTATTGGTGTGAATGATATTGGCCAAATTATATTGCTATATTATATGTATGTATGAGTATGTAACAATAAATGTACAACTGTAATGCACCAATAAAAATATGAAAAAAATGTATGGGTGTAACTGAACACTATGGCACACACATAATCCCAGCTCCTCAGGAGGTTGAGATTGGAGGATCATGAATGTGAGGTCAGCTTGGGCAACTTCGCAGGATCCTTTCCCAAAAATAAAATAAGAAGGACTGGGGATCTAGTTCAGTGGTAGAGTACCTGCCTAGCATGCACGAAGTCCTAAGTCCAATCCTAAGTGTTGAAAAAAAAATTGGTATAAATTTTAGAAAATTTGCAAACTGAAGAAAATTAAAAAGAACAAAATCCTTTATTTCGTACATGATCCAGGTAGCCATTGAATGTATTCAGAATTTTAATTTTATTTTTTTACTCTTTAATAAAATAACACATCTATAATGTTTATAATAACAACAATGTGCCCCCCCCCACACTTCCACCTCCCAATTTTTGTTTCCTTGGAGAAATCACTATAAATTTAACCTATTCTTTCTATTATGAAAAACTGTATATTATCCACTGACTTTCTGGAAGATGCAAGTTTACACCTTTGTTTCCTTCCTGCCCCTGGCCTCTCATAATTCTCTCTCAATTATCCCAATAAAACTCTATCACCAGTCAATATTCAGTATGTATATTATTATAACTGAGCAAATAGTCACATACAATTAACTCCACTTGCATTTTCTTTCTCATACAGCTTTTTTTTTGTATTACACATTGTTAATATTTGCCTTGATTTTCTGTTACTATCACCAATTTATTTCTTGAATTATCTGAAAGAAGCATAATCTGAATTTAATTAATTACATCAGGAACAACTATCCATTTCTTTTTTGTTACTATTTAATTTTGTTGTTTTTAGGATTGCCCTTCTTAGAGCCTTCTGTCCTTTAATTATAATCTAGACTCTTTCTTTCTTTTTTTTGGTACTGGAGATTGAACTCAGGGGCACTCGACCACTGAGCCACATCCCCAGCCCTATTTTGTGTTTTATGTAGAGACAGGGTCTCACTAAGTTGCTTAGCATCTCGCCGTTGCTGAGGCTGGGTTTGAACTTGCCATTCTCCTGTCTCAGCCTCCCTAAGTGCTGGGATTACAGGCTTGCACCACGGCACCTGGCTTAGACTCTTTCTTTTCTTTCTTTTTTTTTCTAATGCAAATTTTACTTCACTCACTTTGGTTACAGTTGTATTCCCTTTATCTGTGGTTTTGCTTTCCATGGTTCCATGGTTATCCATGTTAAAGTATACAGAGAGAGAGGGAGAGAGAAAGGAAGAAAGAATAGGGGGAGACCATATTCCACTATTTTTATTGCAATATATTATAATTATTTTATTTTTAGTATTTATTAATATCTTACTGTGCATAATTTATAAATTCAACCTTATCATAAGTAATTAGAAGAAAAACAATTTATATATCAGTGTGTATATGTATATGTATGTGTGTGTGTGTTTGGTAGTATCTATAATTTTCAGGCATACCCAGGGAGTCCTGGAAAGTATTGCCCACAGTACATTCTATTAGACTTTTTATTCTCTTTTCAATTGATATCTGAAATGAGTATAAAATTCTAGGTTGAAAAATTGCTGTCCCTTAAAAGTTTAAAAGTATGGTGTATTATTTTCTTATTGTCTTTTCATCCCCATTTCCATATATGAAACCTATTCTCTGTTTCTCTCTCTCCCTGACAGCTTTTAGAATTATAGCTCTCTTCCTAATAATGACACTTTGCAGTGAGGTATCCTGGTGTGGATGATGTCATTCACCATTATGTTGGGCAATCTACAGTCTTTCCACTCTGAATTTTCATCCTTCAATTCTAGAAATTTCTGCTGTATGATTTGTTAATAATTTCTCCTCTTTATTTTGTTCTTTCTAGAATGCTTATTAGATGTTGAATATACTGATTATCTAGTTTTCTTACCTTTTCTATTTTTCCATCTTTCTGTCTTGTTCTAAATTCTAGAAGATATCCCCATCTTCAATTTCAGAGCAGAAACTTGACCTTCTCTTGAATGCAACAACTTTTGTTATGTGTGAGACATTAAAGGTTTCTGAAAGTTTCCTTCTAGACTTGGTATTGACTGTTTTTCCTTAGGGTTTGTTTGTTTACTTCCATTTGTTCTGGTATCTATTTTTTGTTGTTGTTCTTTTTTTGTTATACATGACATAGAATCTATTTCAATACATTTACACAAGCATGGAATATATCTTATTCTAATTAGAGTCCCAGTCTTGTAGACGTACATGATGGTGAGATTTACTGTGATGTATTCATATATGTACATAGGAAAGTTATGTCAGATTCATTTCACTGTCTTTCCTATCCCTATCCTTCCTTCCTTCCCTCCATTCCCCTTTGTCTAATCCACTGAACTATGATTAATGTTAGGAGTTGTTGTCAAATGACCAGCAATTCTCAGCTATACAAACTTATTAGTATGTGAGGGTCTCCACAATGATTAGAAACTCTTTGGATGAAGTGTGGTGAGATATCCTAGAAAACAATTCAGCTGTTTTCTGAGGGAATCCCTGGTTCCCAACATCTATAGGTATTTATGCTTAAGTAGGAAAAGAGAAGAATCCCATCTTCTGTCTAAAAATAGCATACAATCTGGCAGACTATGTTCTTAGAGGACAGTGGGGGGAAATGAACTGGATGTAAACTTTTAGTCACATTAGCCTTTTTTTCTATTTTCTGAATACCCTGACTTCCTCTGACTTTGCTTTCTTAACAATAAATCTTCAGTCTGTTGCCGGATTGTCTCCTAACTCTGTGAGGACGGCAAGATTAGAGGGTCCAAAGTTATTTTAAATAGACTTTTAAGGGATTCTGCACCTCTACCACAAAGGCAATCAAAATGATCAATTCCTGACTTCCTTCTTATTGACCCCTATTTCTCCAGTTTTCTCTGGTTGTTTTACAACTTGTATCCTGCTTTCCACGATCAGAAATTTAATGACATCTCTCATCTTCTGCCACCTATAATCACATTATCTTTGCCTTTTTGTTTGTTTTATTTTTTTCATTTTTTTAAACAACTTTTAAAAATTGTCATTTTACTGTGGTTTCAAGAGGCAGTAGGGAATGCTTGTATTCATTTATAATTTTAAAGTCCCATCTAATATTATACATGGTTGTGAATTTGGTTTACATAGATATGATAATATTGAAGGGTCCTTGCTCTTCTAATCTGTTATTTATCCAAGAATTTTCCTAAGACAATAAGTCATTATTTTTAACACGAGTATAATATGACATGATTCTATACTTAGAGGATCCAAAAAATTCACCAGATAACTTCTATAATTAATAAATGAATTCAGCAAAGTAGCAGGGTATAAAATCAACATTCATAAATCAATTGCATTTCTATACATCAGTGATGAATCCTCTGAAAGAAAAATAGGAAAACTACCATATTCACAATAGCCTCACATAAAATAAAGTACTTGGGAATCAATTTAACAAAAGAGGTGAAAGACTTCTACAATGAAAACTATAGGACACTAAAGAAAGAAATTGAATAAGACCTTAGAAGATGGAAAAATCGGGGCTTGGGTTGTTGTTCAGTGGTAGAGCACTTGCTTTGCACATGTGAGGTACTGGGTTTGATACTCAGCACAACATAAAATAAATAAAGATATTGTGTCCATTTACAGCTGAAAAATTTTTTTTAAAAAGATGGAAAAATCTCCCATGCTCTTGGATAGGCAGAATCAATATTGTCAAAATGGCCATACAACCCAAAGCACTATATAGATTCAATGTGATTCCAATTAAAATCCCAATGTCATTCCTTACAGAAGTAGTAAAGGCAATCATGAAATTCATTTGGAAAAATAAGAGACCCAGAATAGCCAAAGCAATCCTTAGCAAGACGAGTGAAGCAAGAGGCATCACAATACCAGAGCTTAAACTATACTACAAAGCTATAGTAACAAAAATAGCATGGTACTGGCACCAAAATAGACATGTAGTCCAATGGTTTAGAATAGAAAACACAGAGACAAACCCACTTAAATACAGTTATCTCATACTAGACAAAGGTGCCAAACACATACATTGGCGAAACCATAGCCTCTTCAACAAATGGTGCTGGGAAAGCTGGGAATCCATATGCAGCAAAATGAACTAAACACCTATCTCTCACCATGCACAAACTTCAACTCAAAGTGGATCAAGGACCTGGGAATTAGATCAGAGACCCTATGCCTAATAGAAGAAAAAGTAGGCGCAAATCTTCATCATGTCAGATTAGGACCTTACTTCCTTAACAAGACTCCTATAGCATAAGAAGTAAAGTCAAGAATCAATAATTGGGGAGGCGGGGCAAGATGGCGGCGTAGAGAGAGGCACCATCCAGTCTCACCAAACTAAAGATCAAAATTTTGCGACAAAAATTTCTTCCACCCAACTTTTCAGCAGTAAATTACAGCCATCATCACAGAAAATTTCACTTTCGCGTGTAAGCAGCGCAAGCGGTCTTCGCCAGAGCGCGTCTCCAGCAGCAGCGGCCGCGGGGCGGTGCGACCCCCGGACTCCGCAGAACTCACCGCGGGCAGGAACTGCGTCTACTGGAGAAAATTGGCTCCAAAGCCCAATCAACCACACAGGATCTAAGCAAGCTCGCGTGGTCCCACGACCCCAGCCGTCAGCCACTGGGGAGCGCGCCAGCGAAGGCAGCGCTAGAAAGGAAGATTGGGACCGCACCAGTTCTGCTCCAGAGTGCAGGGCAAACAAAGCAGTGGAGGGAGCAGATCTGCCAAAAGGAACTTCCACGAGGACACAGACAACAGGAGATTGGAGACAGCTACTGCGAGCCTCTGGGAGTATAATCGAAGTGGGACATTGGAAAACAACTCTGTACAATCTTCCACGCACGGCTTCACCAGCGAACCAGAAATTAACCAGGTTGGGACTCTCACACGCGAAACACGAGCCGAGTAAGTCCAGCAAGCAATGAACAACGCCACCTACTAGAGGTGAAAAGAAACATACCTGTCTATTCACTTTGAGACTGTTCTTGTATATTGATTGTTTGTTTGTTTTTTGTTTTGCTTGTTTGTTTGTCTGTTTGGTTTTTTTTCTTTCATTTTTTTTCCTCTCTCTCTTTTTACTTCCTCCCTTTTTTCCTTCTATGCTCTTCCACTCTCACTTTGCATTTTATCCTTTATCTTTCTCTCCCAAT